>JAVQJL010029567.1:0-30017 GCA_036024295.1 Nannoperca obscura
TTATTTTAATATGATTATGTTTTTCCGCATAAGCCACAGGAGAGGAATGCACTGCTGACGAAAAGCAAGGCCTTGGCCCTCCCGCAGAGTGAGTCAGAAATTAGGCGTGCACCCCCCCCCCCCCCCCCCCCTCCCCCACTCCTATATTGTCCTCCCTCGGTCTTTGATGAATTAAGATGTTACCTGTCCTCCCTTGTGCCCCCCCCCCCCCTACCCTCTTTCCTGTTGTTCTTTCCCTGGTTAAAAAAAGTTCAAAGTTAAAATTTAATCTATCTCAGTGGGGGATCTGGCCTGGATTGTGTTCATGTGTGTGTTTGCATGAGTACAGAGGTTGAGTGTTTCTCTTACGCTAACAGAATCATTTTATTTCTTAATAGAGCGTTTGATGTCCGACAAAGGTGTCAAGGTCAAACACAATCAGCTTAAATTAGTAAAACATATTGTTACAACTGTAGGCTGCATGCCCAGATGAAAAAGAAAAATAACAAATGCAGACCCCCTCACAGCTTTATAATCCAGTTACTGTTACATTCAGTGACTGCATAGATATAAACAAAGCATCTGAACACAGAACAGACATTGTCATGTGTTTATGTGTAGAATGGAAAGGTGTGACTGATGCCTCTTCCTGCTTATTGTCTCGGTCTCTCCTCCAGACTCTGCGAAAGACAACTCTCCAGCCTCCATTTTCTCCTCTTCCGCTTCACTTCCCACGATGACTAGAGAGAAGAGAGAAACAGTCGCCCCTCTCTCCAAAAGCCTCTCCGTCTCTGTAGACAGCAGGTAGGGTGGCAGTGTTACCACTATATGTCAACCAATACATCAGAATGATAAAGCATATGTATCCTTTATTTTTTACCATTGAACGGGTGGGGGTAGGGCAACTTGCCTGAAGGTGGTGGTATCCTTCAAAACTGATTTAATTCATCTGGATTGCGGTGAGCTCTTGTGTCTATAAATTCCAAGGGAAACTGAATATTTCACAAATGAGATGTTGAAAATGTGCACAAGATATCAGCCGAATGCAACTTCAAGCTCCAAATACTGGAATCAATTATTAAATGCCAAAATAAATTTAAAAACCCACGCAAACACTCACTTTGTCATGTTCTAACTAATGTTCTAACTAATGTTGCTTCTGTGCAGGCGGCTGAGTGATGCAGCTGGGGTGGACAGCGAGTGCAGTGCGACAGCTTGCACTAACAGCTCACTGTCTGATGAGGGAACACCGGCCACAGCGACTCCCCCGTCAACCGAGCCGCCAATCACCACACAGGGTGAGAAAGACAAGCTTACATCATAACGTGCCACGCCTGTACACACTCATAACGTTAAGAGTTACTGTAGACGGGTTTGTGGTTTAGAAGAAAGACATTGTTCCATTGTACATTGTATTTTTGTTCCTGCAGATGCTGCTGACGCTTCTCTGCTGAGCGACCTGTCAGCCGACCTGCTGGGACTTGAGGTGGAGTCGTGGAGTCTGGCGGTCAGTCCGGAGTTTTGCAGGCAACACGACAGGCGCACTATTAAACGACAGGATGTTATTTATGGTGGGACAATTCTTCTTATACCAGTATTTTAGATTAGCATTGATGATGGATAGTGTCTCTGTAATTGTAAAGAAGATGTTATTGGTTTAGTCAAAACTCAGTGGATGGAGCCAAAGAATCATACTTTTTCAGTAGTCAAGATGGCTAACTGGCAGAGATGTAGCCTTGTGACTTGATCTAAATGACTCATAAAATATTGTGCACACTGTCAAGATGGAATTTGTTGAAATTAGTTACCTGAAGCAGTTATCTGGCCACTTTTACCCCTTGCATTTCCCCTGGGATTCCCACATACTTACTTATTTTAGTACCCATAATCCACTCTCACTACCCCCATATAGAGCTGATGCAGACAGAGCTGCACCACATCCAAACCCTGACGGTCATGTCGGAGGTGTTCAGGAGAGGCATGCTGGAGGAGCTGCAACTCGACTGGGACTGTGTGGCCCGGATCTTCCCCTGCTTGGACCCCCTGCTGCTCTTTCACAGAAACCTCTTCGGAGCACTGCAGGAACGCAGGCAGGCTGCAACCCAACCCGAGAACCCCCGAAATTACCTCATCCATCAGATTGGAGATGTACTGCTTCAGCAGGTTAGTGAAGGCGGATCCATGCACATAAATGCGCACAGATACATGTCTATAGTCAACGTTAATGTTAATGTCTAAATGGCCTTTTTCTCAGTTTTCAGATGAAAATGCTGAGAAGATGAAGCAGGTGTACGGAGATTTCTGCAGCCATCACACAGAGGCGGTCAATGTCTTCAAAGAGCTGCAGCAACAAAACAAAAAACTCCAAAACTTTGTCAAAGTAAGCTATTGCTTTCAGACCCCTTGTGCTTTTTAAAATAAGGGTTTTACAGTAAAATGTCTTGATTGTTAATATCTCTGCTCACAGCAACAGAGCAATAACACTCTGGTCAGACGGAGAGAGGTGCCAGAATTCATCCTGCTGGTCACTCAGCGCATCACCAAGTACCCAGTGCTACTGGAGAGGATATTACTGTACACTCAGGGTACGTAGCTCTACTGTGTGCTAAACAAGATATATGCAGCTCTTAAGTATGTTACATATTCTGTGGAAGCACAGGGCAAGGCAAAGGACATGTTTTTATGTTGTTGCATTGCACAATTTGTAACTTGATCCAAATATTTGCTGCAACATTGTATGTTTCAGGCCAGACTAGTATATAAGAAGTGGTACCACACAACTACATACTATACCAACTACAAATAAAGGGGTTACTGTCTGTATTCATCATTAAAGTGTCATACTAACTAAAAATGTTTTGCAGAGAGAGAATATTATCAATTTCACATTCTTCTTTTTTTTGTGCTATATGATGTTGAGATGTTGATCCTTTACATGACTTGTGTCAATTAGCAGTTAATGGATAAAGAAAGCCATCAGTATGAAATTGCTATGTTTTAGAGAGCTGTGCTAAACATGCTTTGTGTGGAATATATACCTCAAATGTCTGAACTTATTTTTACCTCAAGTGTTGTGTAATTGACAAAGTGTTAAAATAGTATTTTAATGTGACCTTTCTGTTACCTCTTTCCCCCCACAGAGGGAAGTCAGGAACACGCTGACATTTCAAGAGCCCTGGCTCAGATCCGCGACATCATTGCTGCGGTGGACCTGACTGTAAACAAGTTTGAGAAGTGTCAGGAGCTGCAGGAAGTGCTTGCCCGGCTGGAGAACAAGAGCTTTGCCAAGCTAAAGAACGGCAAGGTGTTTCGCAAACAGGAGCTGCACAGCAAACACAGGGATCTGCAGCATAAAGGGCTGGTCTACTGGAAGACTGCCACAGGGCGTCTAAAAGGTGTGTATGAGATCATCTGTGAGATCTTTTGAGTTTAACAGATAACCAACCTACATTTATTTCTTCCATTTCTCTTCCATTTTCAGATACTTTGGCTCTCCTGCTCACAGATGTTCTGGTTTTCCTACAAGAGAAAGATCAGCGCTTCGTATTTGCTGCTGTGGTAAGGCTCGACCCGAAGAACACTTAGAAATCAGAGACATCTTGTCCAGCTGTCTTATCCATTTCTCTCCATCCTTTAACCCACCACTCTTCATGGGTTTTATCTGCTTTTTCAGGACCAGAAGCCTCCTGTAATCCCACTGCAGAAGCTTATTGTTAGAGAAGTAGCCAATGAGGAGAGAGGGATGTTCCTTATCTCCGCCTCCTCAGTGGGACCAGAGATGTATGAAGTTCATACCACCACCAGAGACGAGAGGAATGCGTGGATGAGACACATACGACAAGCTGTAGAGAGGTGTGTGTGTGCGTGTGTGCGTGCATGTGTGTCAAGTCAAGTCTACCGTGTTTATCTGTGCAGGTATGCATATTTCAAGGCTACTTGGAATCTGCATGAATGTGTGTGTACCTGGTTAATGTGTGTAAGCGTGTATGTTACTCATTATCTAACCTACTGGTCTACCTGGCAGTTGTCCTGAGGAAGAGGGGGAAGAGGAGCGAAGTGCTGAGACAGAGGAGGCCAGGCGAGCAGCAGAAGTGAGAGTTCAGAAGATCACCAAGTTCCAAGGTAAGAAAACATTTGTGTGTCCACATGCACATTTTATCAGTTGCCTGTATTTCTTTGTGAAACATTGCATCGTTGTCTGATGGAACCAAAAACAACAACAAGTCCTAATCTTGGTGTTGGTTCTGTGCAGAGACGCTGTTGGGTCAGGACCAGCGAATCTGCACCAGCCTGGAGGAGAAGTTACAGCTTTATGCTGAGCTTACGGAGTTAACCCTCCGCTCACCAGAACCTGTACCACATCGCCATCTGCTGGTGCAACCAGACACCGACAATGAGACGCCACGACAGGCCTCCTCACTGCTCACAGCTGCACTCAGAGAAGGTGAAAAAAACAAACTATGCTGCGTGGCTACTAAATGGTGGAGGCTGCATGATGCTGCAGTCATGTTGTAGATATCAGTTCGAGAACACATTTCACAAGTCTAATGGTGGCTAATGATTATGACTAGTAGAACATGAATGCAACATTCTTTCAACTGCATTTCCACACTTTCCTCAAATAAAATGTATATATGGCAAACACTGTATCAAAGACTTAATTTAAGAATATTGCATTTTATACACAGGGCCTACCCCTGGCTAAAAGGGGAGCTCTGAGCAAGATTCTTGAGAAGGAAGGGTACACTTGCATACATTTTTATTCATCATAAATAATAATTGTATCCATTTCTTTAAGCCCCTGGTACAAAGCACATTATCACCAGCGCTGGTGTTTTTACTTATTTTGGCTGAAATTCCTAATTTTAGGACTGTTTTGCTGTGTGAGGAAGACCATATATTGTTGCTTTTATCTGCATAACCCTCCTGTGGGTTTTGTTGCACCTATAGACCTAAAACATATTTCTAATTAAATCATATTTCTATTTACTTTTGCCATTTTGAGGTCTCTTTGAATGAATGACTACTAATTGTGTATGGTTTCAATAATCACATTTAAAGTTTTGTCAGGCTTTTCCTGTTAAAGTATAGTATAGTATACATGTCTGCAATAAGAAAGGTATTTTGGGGCTATACAACTTGCACATTTATCATTCTTATCTGCATAATCTCTTGCATAGCTCAGCACTTTTTCAAGCTGAGGTCTTATCAGCCAACAAATCAGAAAACTCTTGTTGGAGTGTGCTGTAATAAACTAAGATGCTGTTTTGTAAAGTATGTCTGTACCATATTGTAACAAGCAAACAAACAAACATTTGTTCTAATAAGAATTATGTATTTGACATACAAATTAAAAATATTCTGCAAATGTCAATATAAAAATAAAGGTGCAGCTGAATAATTTAACAAGAGTTTTGACAGATTTTGGCTTTTTCTGCAGCGGAGAACCTGATCACCATTCTGCAGGCTCGTGATGGCCTTTCTGTACAAAGTCAGAGCTCTCCTCTCCAAGGACCAGAGGGCTGCAGCTACAACAGCCACGGCAGCAGCATCCAGGAGTCTCCCTCTGAACGTGAGTCACAGATATACACTGGATTCCTAAATGTCAATGTTTGTCCTTTAGTTGACATTGCTGCCCACATTATACTGGACCTTTTACTGATGTTGGTGAACCACATTGCCTCACATATGCAGGCAGTGACGCTTAATTTGGCCTCTCTTCTTTTCTTGTTGCTACAGCGGATTATCTGAGCACGCTTAGTATGAGCTCCACCTCTCTTGGATCGGACAGCGAGCTGACGGGGCTGGACAGCGTGTTATGGAGCTCTGCTGTCGAGCTGAGAAGAGGAGACACCAAAGGGACACTGTTAAAGGTGCATCCACTGTAGATCCCCGTGAGCAGTGTTTGTTGATGAAATAAATATGCATTACTGTTCCCCTGTAATAACACTGTCATAACACTTCTGTAGGTGGCAGAGAGCGTCCAGAGTCTGACTCAGCTTCTCTATAGTCTGCAGGTGAGAAAAGACGTTTCAGTCTCTTTGGCCTGAATGCATGGTGCAATATTTGGCTTTGTGAAAGGACAGGATTAACATTAAATACTGGATATACAGTGTATACTGTGTGTAAATATAAAATTATAATAAATATGACTTTATGACTAAGGTTGGTTTTTGATAGATGGCACCACGTTTTTATTAACAACAACAAAATACTCCGGTTGTCATTTAGCACAATAACAAATAGGTAATCTAAATGTTGTGTTTTAGTCCTTCGAATGTCCTTTTTAAGTAGTTAAAAGATACGTTTTAATAGGAATTATAGAATAAGGAATTCCAAAAAATTGTGATTCAGTACGAAAAATACAGATCGATCAAAAGCTACCCCAACTCAAAATCAACTGTGGTTATGTTATACAGGTACTAGAGTGTGATCAAGTCTCCTCCTTGTGTTGGCAGGCTGCTGTAACCCTCCAGGACAGCTGCCACGAAGTCCAGAAACTTCTTCTCCAGGAAGGAGAAAAACCTCAGCTCCAAACCCTCACTTCCCTCCAAAACAGCCTGGTATCAGTGACATAATATTCATTTTATAACAATTTATTTTACTACATGCAGGCCCCTACAAGTGTATGGACGTTAGACTTGAATTCATTCCGTTGCCTCTTTTTGAAATAATGAGAGAAAATATGAAACCAGTTTCTGTTGTTACCCAGGAGCAGGAGAAGCAGAGGAGTATCGATAAGAAGAGAGAGGAAGTAGAAAAGAAGAGTTCAGAGAGGAAGAAAGAAGAGGTGGATGAGGTGAAGAAACTGCACGTGAAGCTAAAACAGGAGCAGCAACGTTGGGACAAAGAGTGTCAGGCCAGAGAGAAACAACAGGTAAATATCATGCTGATGTTCTCTCCAAATCAAAGCTGAAAAATAAACACATGAATGGAAACCATCATACAGATTATAAGTAGGCTTCAGCTATATAAAATGTAAAGGTCACATATGAGCAAAGCCTATGAATTCACCTCTCTCCTTGGTCAGATACCTTTTAGATAGCAGTAGATATCAACAGTACTTCATGTGCAGAGAGGCTCAGATGCTGTTTTGTGGTGAAATGTTGTAACTTCCTTTTTCCTTTGATCTCAGGTGGTTCAAGTTTCTGCCTGAACATAAAGCGAACTGGTTTTTAAACATTTGCAACATATGTATATACTCTGATTCTCATCGCTGATCTCGTGTCAGTGTAAAACTGTGTATTTAGAAAGAAAGAAATCAGCTTTTTTTTTTTTTCTCAAACTGCCTCACTCAAGCACACTCACTGTGGAGGTGAAACAACATCACAATGCTGAATCCTGCTTAAACACATCCAGTGCATCTCCTCATTCAACACAGCTTACTCCCATTCTCCAAGTAGATTTAGCGTGGATTGATTCTTTAACCGTTTCAGATCCAACACTCTGTGTGCTTGTGAAGGGGAAGAATTTGTTTGCTGATTTTATTTGAGTACATTTGAAGGCTTGTCTCATACTCGACGTTGCTGTTGCTTAAACAAACTGATGAGGTGATCCTCTCGTTCCTCCGTCCAAAACTCTGCTGTTTGGACCAGCTGACAGTTTGTATCTGACTTGACCAGCTGACTTCGCCACAAGCTGATTGGCTTATGAAACGTGCCAGAATCTTTGGTCTGAAGTGGCACATCTCTGAACACTTTAATCCCAATCACAGTAATGGTAGTGTAGAAACTCTTATAACCACAGCAAGAGATAATAAGTGGCTTAACTTAATGTGTTTCCAGAGTGAGCAGGAGAGCGTGCTGGAGCAGCGGGAGCAGCAGTGCCTCCTGGAGGCCGAGCGTTTGCGCTGCGAGCGCGAGGAGCTGGAGGCCCAGCTGCTGGCGTATCAGCAAAATCTGGACCGACTGAGGGAGGGCCAGAGGAGTGTGGAGAGGGAGAAGGAGAAGATCGAAGCACAGCAGAGACTCCTGCAGAGTTGGAGACACAACCGCCAGAGCAGCCTGCCTGTCACGATACCGCTGGATGGATACAAGGTGAGGAGGGGAGGAGAGACAGGAAGGTGAAGGTGCAGTAATGAAGAGAAAGAGGAGGAATGAGAAAAAAAACACTGAACACTGCTAAACCTCTGCTTTTTGTGGTGTTTCAATGTCCCAGGTGTCCAGCCACAGCCGCTCAGGCAGCCTGGACGGTACCCGCTCGGTGTACGAGAACGAGGCGGCTTTACTTGCCTCCATCCAGCAGAACCACCTCCACCAGCCCGCCAACAACAACCAGCACCAGTGTCTGCTCTCTGCGCCGAGGAAGAGCCACGACAGCCCCCTGCATGGCTCCAGCTACACCGCTAACCGTGGCCTCAGCGCCAGCCTCTACAACAGCCTCAACACCCTGCTGAGTCAGGCGCACAGCAAACAGCCTCCGGATGGTCTGACATATCCAAACTACAGTAACAACCACGGCTGCCCCCGGCCTCTGAACGACTCCATCCACCCCTTCAGCAGCAGGGTCATTGCGCAGCCACAAAGGGCCAACAACAGTAAGTGTACTCATATTTCTTCCCATGGGTAGTAGAATGGCAAACAAAGACAGGCAGCCATTTGTCAACCCCCCTCATATAGTGTATACTGTTTTATATACGCCATCATATTGAGTTTCAGCTCAGGAGGTCTGTTCTTCTTGCATTATCGGCACCCATACAAATTCCTTGTATGTGTAAACCTACTTGGCAATAAATGTGGTTCTGATTCTTCTGCTCTGGTTCTGAGTGGCTCATTAAACAGGCAGTAATTAACATAGTGGAGGGTAAAACTTAAAATGCCAGAAAAAGATTCTCAGATTTAATGGCATGAATAAAACTGATCTTAACCAGAGTACTTAAATATTTATTAATGGAAACTGAATTGTTAGAATGCTATATTGAATGCGTTTTATCATAGCGGTATATTGTGGAGGTGGACATGCATCAGAGAGCATCGTACAAACCAAGGGCACATATTGATACATGTAGTATCGTACGAAAAACACGCCCCCCTCTTCATAAAGTGATCTTTTTCTTAAGCGTTTCTGTTTCTGTGCTCCTTCTAGCTGACTTCAGCCCATCGTTGGACAGGCGACCCCTGAGTCCCTGGAGGTCAGAGGTCACAGGTCACGGACTTTATGAGGACGACTACCCCTCGTCTCCCTCCCTTACCCCTCTCCTTCCCCCGCAGGCTTACCTCTCTCTTGAAGGACAGAACGGGGAGGAGGCGGGCGAGGAGAACATTGTTTATCTCTGAGGATCCTCTGAGAGAAATGAGCAATGCAAGCTCCCGGACATATAAATGGACCGACATTTATATATCTGCTGCTTGTATCTGTTCGTGTATGCATCCGTCTAAATGTGATGGATATTCGTTCGTTTTTTAAAAACCTGAATCTTCAAATAAGGGAACAGTTGCAGGGAGGAAGTATACACAGATATATGTGCCTTCATCAGTGTGTGCGGTGGCCATTAATCATTCTCTTCCTGCATGATGAAACCGTTGTGCCTTTTTTGCAAACAAATTCTTTGTAAAATCAGCTTTTATACTAGTACTCCCCAGGTTTTTACTGCTACGATGATGTTTACTATTCGTTGCACTTGTTTGATGGCAGAGGTACTTTTGTGCCCCAAACACTGGGACCAGTACCAGGAAATCAGGACAGAAGTATTGCTGTTATTTTCCCATGAGCACTTAAAAGAAAATATATTTGAGTAGCCTTCCCCAAACTATGTACAGAGTGCTGTTATTTCTCCATGTGATCTTTAATAGTATTTATAAGGGATTGTGAGCATCTAAATGACATAAAAATATGCTGACATTATTGTATAAATATAAATTTTATGTATAATTTTATGGAAAGGCTACCTATGCACACTACATTGGAAGAGGAACCTATATACATATTATTTTTCTCACTTAAGTGCCAAAAATCTTGCTATCTGATACTGTAAGTGATTTCTCTAAAGAATGGCTGTGTTTTCTGTCCATCTCCTTTTCTAATAATTTATTGTGTGTACATTGCTTCGTGCACTGTCAACCTTAATAATATTTAGTTTGATATGTGTTCTCTTGTAATCTCTGTAATCAGAACTGTGATGTTCCATATTAAGAATGTGCTGTATATAAAATGATTGTGGCTATCATCAGTTGTTAGTGCATTTTGTCATCATTCGTTTGACATTTACACACCCCTCATGGGTTCCGGTGTCACATTATTACGCAATACTCTTACAGTAATTGTGGGCCGGCCATTAAGCATTGACTCATGAGACTTTCAGTTTAGTGTGTGCAGTGAAAGGCCAGCATTTCACTCTTGTTTTGCCTGGAGCGTTTCTCTATTAAGAGGATGATACTGTTGAGAACACCCTTGATTAACCTGCTTGGGTTGTATCTAATATTTTCTGAGGATCCCACTGGATGCTGCTTGGATGCTGGTGAGTTTGAGTCACTTAAATTATCTCATAATAATTGATTATTGATTAAAAAATAATCCAATATGTCCTGTAAATTCACATTCACTGGGTTGCATTGTGTGCCAGTTTGGCAGCCGTTAAGGCCGAGCATCAGTCATCTGCGGGCTGTCAGTGACCAGCGAAGCCTCGTAGTGAGCTGGCTGGTAAACCACAGCTGCTTAGTGGGCGACGTTTATGAGATCCAGATCGGCCGCACTGAAAACCTCAACGTTATTTACAATGTGGGTACAATGTTGTCAGTTTTTACTATGGCGATGTTATGGTTAATCACAGACTCCAAATGTCACCTGTCAAATGCATGTACTGTCCCCCCCTGTATTTGTTCATCTAGGGAAATGTGAGTTTATTTTCCGTGGATTCAGATGAATACACATGGACATGGACCTCTGATCTGCCTCTGGAGTGTGTCGATCACTCGGTCAGGATACGGCATTTCTGTAACGGGTCCTTACCGAGTCCCTGGAGCAACTGGAAAACCAACTATGGTGAGATGATGCAAATGTACTTTGATTCCTAACTGTCAATGTACATGAGTAAAACTAAACCTGCCACATAGATAAGATAAGCACAAATATCTCTCAGCAAGTGTGAGGCCCCACCATCCTTTTTCTCTTCCCTTTCACTAATCTTTATATCAACGTTTCTCAACTGTTGCAGTGTTGCAGTCATTGCAAATGTCTGCTGCAATGCACATCCTGCACGAAGCCTGGCCATAATAAACTTGGATTGGTTACTTTTTTATTGTTTTAAATTTGTGGAGACGATAATAGCATTATCTCTTTAATGATGCAGGAGGTTTTTCACTTGTCTAGAAGGATTATAAACATTTAACAGCATCACTGCTTGTGCACACTTGCTGGTCAGATCCTCATGGCACTGTACTCTAACTCCACTCTGTGACCTGTAGGAACCCAAGACAAGGATAAGGCCAAGATCTTCCCCATCCAGCGCGTGCTGAGAGAGGGCACCAGTGCCACGTTCTGCTGTGTTCCCCCAAGAAGAGTCAATATTACCAGCATTACCTTCAATAACAACAAATACCCTCTTATCAGCATTGGAACTAGAGTAAAGGCTATCACTGTAGACAACCTGACTATCCCAACAACAGTCATTAAAGTTCTGTCACTCACTTGCAGTGACGCAACAGGCATGATCGGTTATGTCTGGAACTACGTTAGTTGTAGGTTTGAATTATTATTTTCATTTACATTCTTGACATTCTTTTAATATAATTGTTTGTCAAGAGGTGTGTGTGTGTGTGCGTGTGCGTGTGCGTGTGTGTGCACGTGCGTGTGTGTGTGCGTGTGCGCGTGCGTGTGCGCGTGCGTGCGCGCTGCAGTTCCTCCCCAGAGGCCCAAAAGCTTCAGCTGTGTGACCTCAGACATGACGACCATCACTTGCACCTGGGATTCAGGCAGAGAACGAAACCCATACGATCGCAACAACCAAACGCACACTCTCCGTATAGAGTAAGTGCACACATTACCAAACACTCTCAGAGCATGTCAGGCACAGGCGGTAGTGTTTTTGTAAATACTGGTCCATTATGTACAGCATGTACAATTACAGAAATGTCTGTGACCAAAACATCAGCTACAATTCTGTAAAGAGATGGTATGTGGAGAATTCAAAGGAGATTAACATTTTGTTTTAATAAAGGTTTCAAATAAAAGATGTATGTTTAATTCATTTGAAGCAGCCTCCATGTTCTTTCAGCTAGACTACAAAGGTATGCTGTTCTCGGCTTGACAACTAAACTAAACAGTTAACTAAACAGAGTAGAACATTTTGAGAATGTTTGTTCTTAAACAAATACCAAACAGACATTTCTACTGGATGTTTCTGTCACAGGAATTCAGACCAGGCTCCCATTAAATGCGAACGGTCGTCTTGTACTTTCCCGGCCGTCCCACAGTTGGAAGAATACAGCATCAGGGTGGTGGTTAAGGACCAGCTGGGAGAGGAGGCGGAGAGCCACATCTTCAACATCTCTGACAGAGGTCAGAGGTCACGCAAACATCTAAATCGTGTCGATATGCACTTTCAGTTGTGATTCTGAAGACCTAAAGACAGAGAAGAGATAATGTTAATCAACACAATGTAGGGAAATCAATCACTTGAAGATGAACTTTTAGCATATGTGTGGATTCCATGTGTGTGTTGCCGTCAGTGTTTCCTGTTGTGGAGTGGGACAGAGTGATCCCCGGGGTGACAGACGCCACTGTGTCCTGGATCGTTCAGGGGAACTTGACTCAACGGAACTTCCTCTGTCAGGTCACTTCAGACCCAGACAGCACCACAGAGGTGAGGGTAATCCGGTTTAACTGAAACACTCATACTGCAGAACTGAAAGACAGTTCAGTGCATTAGTTGTTTTGTTTTTAGCTTCCGTCCGTGTGTTTGTAACAGTCGAGCCTCATCAGTGTGAGCGGTGTCTGCAAAGTCAAACTGGAACATCTGCTTCCCAACACCCTCTTCTCTACCAGGGTACGCTGCTCTGCCAACGGCCGGCTCTGGGGAGAATGGACACAGCCCGTATCCTTCACAACCTGTGAGTACAGATAGTGTGTATTACCAGGTGGCATGGTGGTCAAGTCAATGAGGTCTGAGTCAAGACCACGCTTAAAGTCCAAAACCAAAAGCAAACATTTCAAACCATTTCAGGCTTAGACTAAATCAGACAAAACATTACCCTTAACATTCACTAACCCAGGACATAATGGTTGCATGATATCCAACTTTGCCAACATTACATTACATTACATTACATTTAGGCATTTAGCAGACGCTTTTATCCAACGCGACTTCCAAATAAGAGCTTTACATGTAAGGGCTGGTGATGAATCACTATATATGCTATAAGTAAGTACATCGCTGCCAATGGCAGAATCGAAAAGAGCATTAAATCTAAGAACAGATTTTCTCTTTACATTATCAAATACAGCACATTCAGACTAAAATACAATTCCAGTACAATAACGTACAATATGCTATACTTTGTAGAAAGTAACATCTGTTAAGTGCTGTTGTATTCCCGAAACAAATGATTCTTTAGTCTTTTCTTGAACGTGGCCAGAGACGTTGTTTCTCTGATAGATGAGGGGAGCTGGTTCCACCACTGGGGGGCCAGACAGGAGAAAAGTCTGAGATGTGACACAACCACCAGAAAGTTTCACTTTTCTCCCCCAATTCCTTGTATTTATTACTTTATATATGTTCACACATTTGGTCCAAGGCCAGGCCAGTACTGGTAGTACTACAGTCTCACAATGAGTATACTGGTACTGGTATTGAATAATCTCCCATACCTGTGATGCCTTAAACAAATCATCTTCATGTGCTTTCCTCAGATCCGTTGGTGACTTTGGATGTGTGGAGGAGAATAAAGCAGCTGTCCGACCCAAACAGTCGTGAAGTTACTCTGCTGTGGACTCCAGTGAGACTCTTAAGCTTTTCTGTTTTCCTCCAAATGTTTTATTTTGGCACAAATATTGGTGTTATAGCACACAAACTTGTTTTTTGGTTTTAATTAAGGGGATATATGTCACCACAGCATGAACCTTTTCTCAACTTTCTTCACCACTTTTGTTCTCAGCATGTTCCTGGCTCAGCAGCCACGGTGAACATCCAAGGCTACACAGTTCAGTGGTGGCAGGAAGGCCAAAACTGGACAGAGTGGAAGGACGGTGGACAGACCCAGACGGAGGTCTCCATTGGTCCGGGACAGTATGAGTTCACTGTCCAGGCTGTTCTGCACATGGGCTCCACACCACCTGCTCACATCACCGTCCCACAGAGGGACGATGGAGGTGAACTCTAGAAGTTCAACTGCAATAATAAATTTAACACCTTTCCTCTGTGACCGACACACCTCTAGAATATAAAGCTTAATTTCCAGAAAAGATAACTACCTCCAACAAAACTTTTATTAGGTTTGTGTGACTATCAGCTGGCTGTCTCAAAAATGACTTTTGCAGAATGTAGTGGATGATTAGATGTTGGTGGTGATCCAGAAGTTGAGACTAGTGGCGGAGGCTATCCCTGTAGATTTTTTGTTTATATAGTTTTTTGAATTTACCTTCACTACTGCTCTTCTGGTTGCACCTCCGCAGTCTGGAACATGTGTCTCTGTCCAGATAACCTCCTAACAGAGAAGCGGTGGAGCGCTGCGGCTGGTTTTGTTCTCTCTTGGGACAAGCAGAACACTGCCACCTGTGGCTACACCGTGGAGTGGTGCAGTCTGGGCAGCGTCGTGCCATGTACTCTGCGATGGATGAAGGTGCCAGTGGGGAACAACACATTGATCCTACCTGCTGGTAAGTTTTTGTTTTATCGGTCACTGTAATGTAACGTTATTTGATCCTATTTTGGCATTGATTGCCATACACCTTTATTTTGCAGGAGATTTCAAAGCAGGCTGCAGGTATACATTTAATATCTATGGGTGCACTGAAAATGGACACAGACGACTGGAGAAACAGACCGGATACTCACAAGAGCTCAGTGAGTGTTATTGCGGATTAATGAGTTGTAACACTATGAAGAGTACGGTCTACACCTGCTCTGTATGTACATCTGACAACAATGTTTCCTCAGGGGGTTAATTAGGCATCACAGACACATAGACATAACTGATGTCTCAACAGAGAGGACAGTAAGGCATACTGCAGGAAAGATGAGGTCTTGAGCACTTGGTTAAAAAATGAAACTTTTAATAAGGAAGCTTATCACAATTTTGACACAGAATGTGCCCATCTCACAGGATGTCCTGTGACAAACCTTTAGCTTATTTACCTCTTTTACCTCGTCTCATAAGGACATCCTCCAGATGTTTATCTGCGGTACAAAGGCCCCATATTTCCTGTTTGTCACATATGCAGAGCAGAGTAAGCAGGACAAGAAGGCAATGCAAAAGATATTCTCATTGACTGATGTCTGTGACCAGAACACCAGGTTTCATTGTATAAGAAAATAACTGCAAAAGCCGAATCAGTGGGAAAAAAGACACAGCATCCACTTTCTCCCAAGTCAAAGCCATTGCAGCAGATTGTGACATCAGGTCCCTGTAGGTTCACGAGTTGGGGAAGTTGCATTGTTGCTTTAATTCTAATTAATCTGTCTTCCTTCCTCAAAACCCCAGAATCTGTACGGTCCCCACGTCTGGTTGAAGCTGTTCAGAGTACTTCCTCAACTGTGACACTGGAGTGGCGTTACAATGAGGATGATCCGGGTCATCCGGCGTTCATCACTGGTTATCTGGTTACAGTGCAGAAAGTAGGACCTGACACGCTGCCAGGTCGTGCTGCAAGTGGGTGCAGAGGAAAGCTACCATTGTTAATAATTCTTGATCTTGATCTTTTTCTGTGTAAAAAAAACAAAACAATTTGTTGCATAAAATAAAACAACTAATGGATGCGGACTGCTCTAAGCAACCATATGTTTATATGTATTTGGTCATTAGAAGCAATCTCAGATAAACAGTTTGAGTCACACTTGAGTTATGATGCTCCCCAACAACAGGAAACAAAGCATTTATAATCTTGTCTGCGTCCAGATCTGTTCAACGTGTCCGTGCCGGACCCTCACAGGAAGTCTGTGACCATAGAGGATCTGCAGCAGAACCAAGAGTATGCTTTGTCTGTGAGCGCTCTCACTAAAGAGGGGCCTGGACAACCGGCCGGTATCACCGCCAGGACCAGAACCAACTGTGAGCTCCATCACACCCAGTGCACTCGCAGAGAAACAACAATATTAATATAAAATCTCCACTTAAAGTTCTAAAGTTCCAGTGCACCGGCTTGGATTTTACTAGTCGATTGTGTAAACTGCTCGTCTTCTGTTTCCTCTTGTAGACTCTGTTCACTTGGCCAAGATACTAACTCCCATCTTGTTGCTGCTGGGCTGCACCGTTCTCCTGTGGCCTCAAAGAAAAAAGTGAGTACAAATCAAACCTTTGAATCTTCACTTTAAACGTTAAATCCCTCAGAAGACGTCCTGGGGCCTCTCAGCTCCATCTTCTCTTTTGATCTGCTTCTCCTCCAGGCTGAAGACGTGGCTGAAGGACACTTTTGCTTATCCTGCTGGTATGAACATCAAAACTCCTGAATTTGACAGCTTCCTGCATGAGGTATGGGCGAAATAGTCAAATCAAGTAATGCATAGAGAGGAAACATCTTCTATGTGCTAACCATAGAATACATTTAGTACATAATACATATTTTTTAGGCATGGAAAAAGAAATCTATTTCAACAAACTAAATTTGAATCCACAGCATAAACAACATGGCCCTCCCTCCACAGTGGTTTCATAAAGTGAATCCGTTTATAGATTTCACAAACACTTGTTCAAAGTGATTATGTTAGGTTAGCGTTTTGCAGATGAATTCAAATAAAGCATCAGAAAGCACATCATCCATCAGCTTTCAAAATAAGTAAAATAATAATAATTTGTTGGTATAAAAGAGGTTTTCAGAGCATTAAAGGCAAAAACCTGGATATACTTTATATATTTATCGTCCATTATGACAAGTGGTCATATTAACCTTTCACACAGGCTTCACATGGCATCACTCAAGGCAATGAACCCTGACAGATATTTTTTTCCTATTGTGTGTGTGTGTGTGTGTGTGTATATATATATATATATATATATATATTTATATATATATATTTCATTATAATCCCCTCTGTGTGTTTGTACAGACTGGTGAGAGGCTGGGATCTCAGAAGGTGGAGGAGTGCAGCAGCTGCAACATTGAGATCTTGACTATCAGGGCTGCGGTTGAATAGTTAGAAAAAAATGACGCTTCCTAAACACTTTTCCTTGACCTCGATTGGAAAACATCACGAGGTCCAGGAAATACGTGAAGGAGAATTCAGAAGGACTTAGCAAAAGACAAGCACGGCTAACTGCAATTACACCAGGCTATGCATAATTATGCGACGGAGGATGTTCATGACGTGGGTCTGCGTGGTCGCTTTAAATGGTCCAGTGTAAACAATGCTAAAGGAGATCAGAAAGGAAGCACTGAAGCACCTTTCCTTAGCATTTAGAGAATTCGACCAGCTCTTCTCATGGCTCAGTTAGGAACCTTCCTAAGCAAAAACAAGACTATTCAACTGCAGCCCAGACCTCCTCTGAATGTAACAACCACACTGAGAGATCCTGAACACGCTGCCCTCTCCTGGTTCCTCCTGTGTGCAGCGCCACACAGCCAAAGGGCTCTGGGTTAGACCGGCCCTTCAACAAATAGCATGCATGACAAACAAGACTTATTTTCACACCCCGGAGGAGGATTCATATGAGGCACAACTTGTCATGTTCAGTGAAATCAATGAATTTTCCGAGAGTCTGCAGGAATCATGTGGTGTTATATCTGGTTATATTTCCAATGATACTCCATTAGTAGAGCAAGCCCAAGACTTCTCTGTCAAATGTTTCATGTCTCCGTTTCAAGAGCGCAAATGCTGCAGCATTCTAAAGTAAATATGTTATGGTTTTGTATTAAAGCTACATTTTAACATACTAACATGCGTATGTGATTTAAAAAATGTAGCCTGCAAACTTTCATAACATCACATCTATCATAACACACTGTATGTAAAGTACAAACGACAACCGGTAATCTAGAGTATTTTAAAACTGAGACGCAACTGGAAATGTTCTCTGCATGAGAAAAGTTTTTTTAACTGTTACACTTTTATGGTATTTCTGAAAACAATTGAATTATTAGCTATTATGTATGAGTTACATAATAGTGCAAAAAGAAATCAAAAAGACGTGGTCAGCATTTCTTTGTTAACATGGCATTCAGTTCCCTGCAGGTTCTCCACCAGTGACTAATGTCTAAGAAGTGTGTTTGTGCTGTGATAAGCGTCTGACTCAGATTTCCAAACACACAGGTATGTTACACTTGAACTCACTCTACTTGTTGGAACAGGCCACTCTCATAGCATGAAGCTCAAACTGAAATCTAGCTGCCAAAATACATCAGATTATTCCTTTTGTCATTTCAAAGGCATCTGATGAACTTAAAAGGTGTGTAATTGTTCTTAGAGGTGCAGCTTAATCAGGGAACACAGAACCGGTTTATAGCTGAATTACCGTGTTACTATATCTCATATACTAGAATAAATCCTCTGCGTGTATGATCTTTGTTTTGCTTTACGTAGCTAGGTCGCTTAGACAAGAATCCCACTGATCCTGTTGAGTTTGAAAGTTTTCATTTTATTTTCCATCTGTTGAACAAGTGACATCACAAAAAACGATTATAAGTTTTAAAGACAGTCTGTACTGGTTTTCTATTCTTATATTTCCTGACTAACACAAGTTTACAGTGCACATAAGCGATATTTCATTACCAGTAAAATGTCCCGTGTCAATTGTCATTTAAAAAACTCAAGAAATAGAACATCTAGGACTGATCATTTAAATGAGCCTATAATGCCCAGAATGGATAAGATATTTTGTAAACTGTCATATTTCAGCATAGAAAGTAATTAATATGAAGTATAGACTGTACTTTTTACACTACATGCGGTATAATCCTCGCCCCGTTGATATTTTCAGTGTTATCAAATCTATTCGCACATCTGCCCTGATGTGATGGAGTTATTTTAGTTTCATCAAAGTCAAAAGGTATGACTGAACTGCCCAGTTCAAATGATTAGTGTTTAGTTTATCAGTTTTGAATCAAACATTTGTTTCCACCAACCCACATTCCCTGGTCATTACTGAGTTAAGTTAGCTCCACCTGTGGATTTTATAAGTTGCAGAACTGGTTCTGAACAGTTACTCAGTTAGTTATAGCATGGCTGCTGGATCGAGTCCACCTGGGTCACCACATACGTGTAATGCATAAATAAGGCCGGCCCAAGTTTTTTAATGTCTTTTGTTCTTGTTGACCATATAGATTCAGCAGCTCGTGAACTCGGTCTGATCTATTATTATTGATACCTATCTCACACACACGAAAACGCATGATAAATTGAGAGAAAAACGTTTCTCTTTACACTCGTACTGATATTTAATCTGTTAACTGCTCCATTAAGGTTTCTGCATGAATCCATCTACAGTGTCTTTCCTCATTTCTAAGCTAAGTCATTCAGTCTCATTTGAAGTGCTACCGAATTGTGACTCAGACACTGCTCGACTAAATGTAAAAAAAAAAAAAAATAACAAGTTCCCGTTTATTATAGAAGGTCAAAGGTCATACAGTAGGTACAACATCCTGAGTAAAGTGAATAAACCATGTGGGTTTCAAAGAAGACAACAGACAAGTCTTTCTAGACTTCCATAGTAAATGCTGACTAAATACTTGAGTAGATATGATTGGCTGATTGTCCCGAACAGACTTAGGAATTTCCCCAAAAAATCTTTACAAAACAGATTAAAATGGATGCAAATGGAACCTACTAATGTACATTTTTGAAAGTAATACTATGCCAGAATAAAGCCACTGCTTATTGGTCAGTGGCGCGAGCTGTGGCCTGAGCTACCTCGTCCCTCAGTAGTGCAGAGTTCACAAACAAATGAAATTAAAAAAACAGCACAAACTGCTAAAACAGTGTTTGACATCAACGTGGAGCTTTGAGCCACCAGCAGACAATAAAGCTGAGGGAAACAAGTGACACATCCACTCAGTTGAGTCAGTTTTTTGTGGTTTGATCTTTGGAATAATTAGGAGGATCTTCTTCAATGGCATATTGTCAGTGTGGTGCGTTTCTCTGACTGGGAGCAAAGTCTGTGTTCAGATTTTAGTCCGCACCATTAAGATCCAGAACGACCCGCTGATCAGAAGCCAGTCTTCACACAGGAGCTCTCTGCTGTATTCTTACCCTCACCTTGCTGTGCTTCCTGAAAGAGAAACACGAATGAGTGCGTTTGCATGACAGCTGCAATAAAAACAGTAACACAATTTAATATGAAGTGGAAAAAGATTTGTCTTTCTCTGGTGAGCGCGGGATACAACGTTCAGACATGTGACACTAAAAGGCAGAAGAACCAAAGGCAGTTTGCAAGATCTCTGCGTCAACAAAGTCAAACTGAAGCTCCAGTAAATCATGTTAGGGCTTGTGTCTGTTCTTTACCGTTGTGGTGGCGACACCATGCACTTCCAGAGGACAGCGTAGAGAGCGAGTAAAAAGGCAATGAACACTGTGGCTGCAATTGCACCTAAAAGCATACATACACGTTTATTTGCACGTTAAAACACAACTACGCATTGTGCTAATACATGAGGACAAATGCAACTCACTGTATCGTCTGCAGGGTTTACTGCAGAAGATATTTGTTTACCTGCTTTTCATCGTGTTGAGTTGAATGAACCAGTTCCTCCACAGAAAACAAAGACTATGTTTTATGTGAATGCTCAGGTGCATATTCATGCGCCTCATTTTAATAGTATGCACTTTAATATATGTAAACAGTTCTCTACTCTGCAAGGAAAGAGTCTCTTTTTAGTCCTTTGGAAATTTCTCCCTTCCTCATCTTTCAAAGCTCTGCAGACCACAACACCGCATTCATAATATAATTTTATCATATATTACTGGCCTTTGCTGACACCTGAGGAATTTTCACTGCCCTTTCCCAATGTCTAGCCTGGGTAACGTGGGGTTGCAAAGAGTCGCCACTTTAAGGTTTAACTCCCGGAAGATGCTGCCTCCAGTTTGGCTACGCGTATGCACGCCCTCGCAGTGCAACACCATACGTATTGATAGGGTGAAGCAAACGTGAGGTTCCCGGGGTCACCAAAGTGCAAAGGTTCTCCAGTACACGGTTCAAATGATAAGCAGGAATCAGATCTTGCATATACAAATGAACACAGCGGGATTTAACTGAATATTTTGGGGGGAAATCTCTGTTTCTGGTGCAGCGAATGGAAATAACACACAGCGATTTGGTCAAAAACAACAAGAAGTCCTTTGTTTTGCACTCATACTCAAAATGACTAAATGACAAATTAAATGTTTCTAAAGCTTGCTGGGCATTTGGTGGTGTAACTTGATACCCCCTTTATTTTTGGGTCTCACCTCTCTGAGTGATTTTTGTAAGCTGTTGATTCGAGGTGATACATCTTACAAATGAGGTGTTTGTCTCTGAAACAGGTCTTACTGGGTCTGTAAAGATGTGTTTTATGGTTGCAGCATCGGTGGAAGCCCATGTCAAATTCCCTACAAAGCGAGACAACAATGCGAATCCTGAATCAGATTTTGGTCAAACGAGGGGGCTTACCAGGGATGATTCCACTGGTCCTGGTTGTAGAGTCCTGTGTGCCAGAAGGTCGAGTGACAGCTGCAGTTGAACCTTAATGGGGGTTAAAAAATAGAAATACTAGACAACAATGCTAATATAGTACACCAAGCGTGTGTGATACATTAGCCTGCATAGCATACTAATGAGACTTAATGGGATTTAAAATTAAATTATAAGCGTCCATGTGAGCCTAAAAGGCAATGATCTAATGGTTGAATGGCTCTTTATTTAGGTGGGATATCAAAATAAATAGCACCTAAAGGATAAATCCTGAAAATGTGGATTTGGATGCCGCACCTTTATTCCAAACCTGCTTTAACAAGCTCAGCGTACGCTGTGCTGAAACTGTGTCAGCGTTATTGATTCAAATCTGTGGTCATTTTTGTATATTAACATTTTTGCATATGAACTCCTTTCTCTGGCAAACTAACTTAGTATTTTTTTATCACACACATTCAATCATATTTCCCCTCCTTAGACCGGCAGTGACTACTCAGATTCATCTACTGCCAGATGGAATTTACCTGAAGTGGATTCCCCTTGTTTATCAAAGTTAAGGTCCTTTTTGTGTGGTATTGAAATTATTGTACCCACCTACTGATCACTGTGGTTAGTGGACACATATCGCTTAAAGAATAAATAAATAACATATATTACTTCAGATAAAAAAATAAAAAAACACAAAATACCAATGTACAAGTACAAATAATAACATAGGCTAGTCTAGATGCACCATGACCAAGATGGACAGTTTGGACATTCCTGCTGAGTTTAGGACTACAACTCAAGAAGAAGAAAGAGACATAAAGCTCACTCACCATTTGCCCGCTGGACTGTGTGTAAAAGCTGCCGCGTGAGAAGTTCTGGTTCAACCATCTGAAAATGCAGCAACACGTGTGAACGCGTTTGAGCAAATAATGCAGAGCACACAGAGCACTGACGGGACGGGACGGGACACACTTACTGCAGCTCGGAAACCTAAAAATCTGCCACAGCACAATCACAACAGCTGGCGACACGGAGAGAGGGAGAGGGAAAGAAAAACGAGGCGCAGACGGGGTCAGCGAACGAGCCGCGGTCCTCGCAGCAGAAGCCGGATACTTTCTGCAGGAAGTCGCGCGCCGTGGAAAATCAGAGCGCTTCGAGCAACGACAAGCGCAAAGATAAGACAAATATGCCAGATAATAACATATAAAGTAGCCTAACCCGCAATATCTTAATTCCGAAACATTTGATTCAACGGACAGTTCCTGTAGCGGGGTGAAAACAGCCTCCAGTGCAGCGGAAAGCCGTAATGACCCACTTGAAGGCCTGTAAACAAGTAAATGAGTGATGCGTCAGGCTTTAAATGTCGGACAGCAGGACTATATTCCGACACGGAGGCTCTTGGGTCGACGGACTTGTTTTGGTGCACTACTGCACTTCCGAAAGAGCAAAGAAATAAATAAATAAACGTCTGTTTTCACTTTTAGCTTCTTACCTTCGAGCTGTTTCCGTTGCCGATGTCAACCGTGCTCTTGTTGTTCACCTCAGTCCACATTTTTGAGGCTGTGTGCGGTCAGACTTCATCGGTTCGCGCTGCTCTGTGGTCACCTCGGCCAGTGTGCGCTCGAGACGCGGCTCTCGCGCTGCATTCAGGTGCTTCTTTTGAAAAAAACAAATTCGTACTTTACACTGAGCGTGGACAAGAACATCGGGCCACGTTGTGTGCCTATTTCACATTCCGATGGGAGGCGGAGGTGGTACGTTTATTTTGGTTGTCCGAGTTGTTCTGTGTTTTTAATATCGTGCTTTCATGCGTGTGTATTTTAAAAGGCTAAAATAGACTTGACAGTAAACTCTTTACGTGGGCTAACAGTGGAAAGATCTCCTTGCCAACTCCCTCATATTCATAATTTACAAGTGGAGTTAGCGACATGATTCCGTTCCTCCGAAGAGGCGATATTTCCTACAACTCTTGAAGGGCGCATCAGCTTCTCAGTTGGCTTTCCTGTAGGAGGGCAGGGGGGAGAGGCCGGACAGCTCCCACTTTGCTGATTAAAAACGATATTAAAGATAAGACCTGACTTTTAGACAAGTTTACAGGATGTCCTGTGACACCTCACTGCCACCTTGGATAAATTGTTTCCACTTGTATGCCTGAAAATACCACCAGCACACCAGAACGCATGCGTTTGTGTGTTTATCTAAGCAGGATTTACATGTTCTCTTTGAACTAATCACTGTTCCAAAAGCAAACTGTTAATACAGACAAGAAAGAACAGTTTATTCAGTTCATTTTGTTTTAAACTTGCAGACCACATCTGGATCAAAGTGTTTAATGCAGACTGTTTGAACACGCTGGTCAGAAAGACCTGACCTGAAAATAGCTACAGCATAACTCCATAGATTTGACAGATTTTCAAATTTGAAAACAAAAAATGAAACCAACATCTCAGAAACAAACCCTGGACACGCTTCACGTGGGAATTAGTCATAGGAATAGCATATACAAAGGTCAATTTACTGTCCTTTATGAGAAGTAGTTCCATTTATTCTCTCTACTTTAAAAGAGAGACGTTTACACCGACAGTCTGCAGAAATATTGCACAAATTGTTACACTGTAAAAGCAGAAAGAACAATTCAGGTCACACACACACACAAAAGTCCTCACACACAGGCACTAAACATCGATGCAGCCTGCAGATGTTGTATATCAGCAAATCATACACGCACACAGCGGCACGCGAGCAGAGAAACATCTTAAATACACGACCAAAGGCATCTCTATCTTTAACTGATCAGCAGTTCCTGAATCAAGAAAGTTCTACCCAGTCAGATCTAAATACAAAGCAAACAGTGCCGACCGTAACAAAATAATTGGATAATTGGAGTGTCTTAAAATAAAACCGGGATGTGAAATTTATAATATCACTCGACATACGTCTGTTCTCTTTTCAAAAAGAAAGTTAGACCCATTTTAAGAGAAACCTCGACTAGCGCACAATAAGAGGCCAGAGACCGGAGGACCCATGATCCCCACGGTCGTAATAAATTGTGGTAAAATGTCAGCGATCCCAGGTTTGAGAGGTACAGACGAGTCCCGGGCTGCAGAGGTCTGGAGTGGGCTTTTGAACTCTAACAACCTGCTTAAGTGTCGTGTGTGTTGGCTACCAGAGTGAAAAGCATGGCTACAGTACACGAAGTAAAAGAATCCTTCTCATGAGACGTCATGTTAACATAAGACCGGGGGGGGTTACAGCTTACAATAAGGCTGAGTCTATGAAGAAACATTTTACATCCATTCTCGCACTACTCATCAACTTTAAGATGCATCATCACTCAATAACGCTCACCCAAAGTGGGAATGTTTAAGATTTCATTTAACACTATGAGACAGAGAAAAGCAAAGAGGTTGCATGACTTAATCCAGTCTCGCACAGATGTTTTCAAAAGACAATGTTTGTGAGATTTGTATATCACACGCCAGAGCAGCCACTTGCCGTCTGTGGCTCACATTAGAGTTTCTAAGATTGGCTGCAACACTGAGGCTCAATGGAACAATAAAGTAAATAAAGAGGGCCACCTAGTGGGCAGCAATGGTTATGCCTGCAAGAAAAACAGTCCAGGTGTTGAACTGAATGGAAAGTGTTACACATTTTATGAATTCACAAGATAAGTCTGAGATTGTCAGTTGCCTTGAAGCAGAAGCACAACCGTGGTTAATACTCAAAATGTTAAGAAGAGAAATCAAAATATTAAGATTTGACTGAATCTGAATAACAAATGGTTTCAACACATCACCGATATACAACGTCACACTGTCATGTCCTCAGCTGGTTTTTAAACACCACACAGATGTTCACCCTTTGAAAAGGTTAAAAAACAATTCAAATGTTACTTCTTCCCCTGACCAAACCCCATCCGCTCCTTCAGCCCCCATCAGTCACACTCCGGTCACCGCCTTCCACCCGTTCTTGCTCTTCATCCTGGCGCCCCGTCCCGGATGAGACGGCGTCTGTCTTGTCCTTCGTCTTGAGAGCAGGTGGCTGGTGCATGATGGGAGTTGTAGGAAAAGCAGAAAGGCAGAGAGAGGCGTGTCCGCGAGGACAAGGCAGTCACATCACATGACTTCACAGCATGAGTTCTGTTTCCGTGCCTGGTGGGCAAACAGGAACACACACACACGCAGTCAGGCATCTAAACAGTTCATGGCCATTAGACTTGCGAGTCGTCAGTACTTACGGTCTTGTAGAAGGCTTTGGACTGGTTTCCCAGGTGCTCCGACTTTGCCACAAGATCATCCAGTTTCTCTCCTCGCTCCAACAGACTCTCCATGGTGTTGTGCTACAGAAACAGCATATTTGTTTATGAAATAGCGTTCTGTGTGAAAGATTTTGAGTTGACAAGGGCTCTGGAAAAGCTCTGCAATGTCTCAAGGATGTAGAGCCACAATTTGGTCAATAAAACCGATGCACCGATAATAGAGTTTGGTCTGGAAGATTATTTTCCCCACTCTGCTTTATTGTGGCAGTTGTGGGGCTGAGAAGAAATGTGCCCCTCTCAGGTTAGCACTCTAGTAATGTGTGTATGTGTGTGTGTGTTCTGCTATCCTTTAAAACAAAAAATATTCTAATCCCTCTATTTAAGTGAGAAATGAGTATATATTTCAGCCTCTTGATGCAAGTATTGGGTCTCTGCTTAGAAAGGTATTTTACCAAAATGATCTTCGTCTCATCCAGCTCTGCCTGCACTTTGGTCATTGCATCTGCTTCCCTGGGGTTCTGGGGGGGGCGACAAACACACAGACTCATGAATTTCATCTTACTGCCACCATCGTTAGTGGTTCGTTCGTCCACTCATTTCAATATAAACAGCATCAAATGACAAGAAAAAACAGGCAACTATGAAGTAAACTGACCTGGTATTTAGAAAGGTGAATATCCAGGGCTTTGTAGTTTATGGTTTCAGGATTACCAGAGGGCCACTCTATACTGTCCACTTGCCTGGAGAACTCCTCTAATACCTTAAAAACAAGAAAAACAGACAGCAATGTCAGTATCGAGGTGGCAGCACAGTGCCTTTATTTACACGTTTTTGTACCCACCTTGTCTAGCAATGTGAAGCAGACTCTCTGTGGGTATTCAGTGTCTGCGATGGCCACAGCACTCAGGTTGTCATTTCTTACATAGACATGACAAAGGTACTCTGAGGGAAAGAGAAACCGCGCATGGTATGATTTTCATTTCATTAAGAAAAGCAGAAGTAAAACTGATAGTCTCTCAAACAAATGTCAACACGATGATGTCCATACCACGACTGATACGCAATTATCGTGCATTGTGCTGTGCTTTTCCTGGCGTTTTGTAAGCTTCATGAAACATGTGTTACACACGTGTTTGTTGATAATTCAGCTTGTTTCAGTGTGAGTGAGTAAAATGGGGATTAAAGTGTTGCACAGCAAGGGACTAGATGTGTCTATGAACAAACAGAAGGTGCAAGAGCCTGCCTGATTTATTTTGTTTGCTTAACCAAATACCAAGACACAAGTTACATGTTCCAGGCAGAATTAAAATCGCTGTATTTATCTGCTTAACATTTGCATCAAATTAAGTAAAAATTATCTTAAATTGAAATCCAGTTACCAACTTTTGATTCTCACCCTGAGCTCAACCTGCTAATCGTTTACCTTGTTCTTTGACAGAGGCACGGCTCCCTTGTGATGTCCGTTCAACAATCAAGGCACTGGTGAAGGTCATGAACTCCTGAACACTAAAAAAAATAAAATAAATAAGCAAATAATGTCACTCGTGGAGAAGTATCCCAGTATGGTCAGGCAACTCTCAGGCAATTATTTATGCTAACTCAATGATTCAAATTTTAAGTAAAACCAAACCAACTGTCGTGAGACAGAGCAAAATGTTACCATCTGCACACACTCTGCAATTTACACACTGAAAATGAGGACAAAACAAGTAACATTAAGAATGTTTAATCAGTAAGATGCTGGTTATATTCAGTCAGACACACCTGGAGCGCTGGAAGAAGCTAAAGGAGGAGAGGTCATAGGCCGATTTGAGGAGGTTGGCTTTGGTCGCTCCTTTGTGGTGGATGCTGAGGCTATAGAGCTTCATGCTGCCGCCGGATCAGTTCTGTTCAGTCAGTCACAGCAGATACGATCACACAGTCCCGATGGTCTAATTTGGAAGATGACACCAGGAGGATCACATGAGAGCACTATCCCATCTCCACTTAGCCAGCTAGCTTCCCTGCTGCTAACAATAACGCTGCTAAAGAAACCTGAGTGAAGTATAGCTGGCAGGTGCTAGCTTACAGGTGAAAGTAGCCGCCTTATTATTAGCCACCAAGCTAACCGGGTATTGTTAGTCATGCTCAGCTAAAGTTAATCTTTTTCTCCAGGAGGAGACACATTGGTTAACTGACAGTGAGTGGTATACACGCGCCACAGGCTGGTGATCACGTTAATGCAGTTAAACTTGTAACGTTACATTTTTGAAACCAAGTCAATCTTAACGTTACTGCTAGCTACATATGCTATCAAGTCTTCGCGAGGCCTCAGCTAACTTACCAGACAAATCAGCAGCAAACTGTTTGATTCCCGTCTAAACAACCGAATAAACGTTTTAATTCATAAACTAAATTCCGTAAATATGTTAAGCACACGCCGGGCGACCTAATTCCAATGTAGTTAACGCTAACTAAATAGTTTTCTGTAGGCAGTTTGGTGACCAATCACCACGTCACGATCCTACCACGGTCCAACGGGATATTAGCTCCG
The DNA here is from genome assembly GCA_036024295.1 of Nannoperca obscura. NCBI lineage: Eukaryota > Metazoa > Chordata > Actinopteri > Centrarchiformes > Percichthyidae > Nannoperca > Nannoperca obscura. The sequence goes on from JAVQJL010029567.1 coordinate 28,508, forward strand.
GTGGAAACAAATACACCGCTAAATTCATAGTTCCGATTGGATACAACATAAAAGTTGGTAAACGTATTTAATGCTAGTCCGATCATTGGGAGATTATAAACTTATACACAAATAATATTCAATTTGAGGCAGATGTATGTCTCCTCAAATATACAATACAATGCTAAATGTTTGAACTGTTGTCTCCAACGAAACCCCATGTTGAAAACGTGTCATTTTTCCTGAAAAGCAGTTTGGTGGGAGACAGTCTCTTTACATTCATTATTCTGGAAAAAGAAGACTAAAAAACGAGGGAGGTTTTAGATTTCAGTAGGCTTTATTATGGCATGGATGTGATGACGATAATGATAATGTGTATTAGTAAATAGTCACACTAATTAAATTGCTTAAAATTTTTATTTCAAAATGTTTTACTCTTTTCTACTCATTTTTTAGCATGTTCGATCTTCGTCGATATAATAATAACAATACAAATAGTAATAATAATAGTAATAATCACAATAATAACAATAATTAATAATAGTCTAAACGTTTTAAACAGCTTGGTGACCTTGTGAGTCTACCGAGTTTTTTGTCTAAAAACATGGCATCCTCAATTGATGTTTTCTCTGGTAATCTTGCTCCATTTAACAATTATCTCCCGGCCACTTAACTCAGCGGTGAGTGTTTTCCATGGCAGAAGTGTGGCCGTAATTCATTTCCAGGGCAACACACTGAAGTTGTTTTGGCATGGAAACCGCCAAGCCTTTAGGTACGTCTGTTGACTGGCCAGCGGCATCAGGGGTAGAAATGATTTTTCTTTCCTGGAATTAGTTTGGGTTGCGTTAAGATACTGAAACGTGGTCAGTAAGAAGGCAAACTAGAAGTTTGATCAATACTTTTCTCACATTTTTGTCTGTAAAATGTAATGGTGCATCACTTGAGTGAAGGTTTGGATGGAAAATGCAATGCTTTAATCTCTTTTCTGTTTGGAGCTGATGGCACATCCAGTGCGCCACTGTGGATGTTAACTGGACCTGTTCACCGCAAGAATGAAGACAGATATATCTGCAGAAATGAGGATGAATCCTTAGTATTTCTTTCGGTAAAATATCTGTTTTCCTAAAGATTTAATTTCACTTTTAACCAGTTAGACCTTGAAAATACCGCGGATATGTAAATGCGTTTGTGATTTGGCTGCTGAACATTATGTAGATCAAACGTATTGGGAGTAGTGGTTTGGCAGTTTCCCATAAAAGCATAACGGACGTCGACTTAGAGTAAAACACCACACACAGCAGAAACTCGGGAACTTCCAAAACTCCTCGGAAGAACGAGGGAACTTCCACTGCAGAGCTCTGATGGTCGGCAGGACGATTTGATCCTCGTCGTGATATGATGAATAAGGTAAAGAGGAAAAAAAAGAGTCTAGCTTCAATCTATCTATCTATCTATCTATCTATCTATCTATCTATCTATCTATCTATCTATCTATCTATCTATCTATCTATCTATCTATCTATCTATCTAT
>JAVQJL010029571.1:0-23504 GCA_036024295.1 Nannoperca obscura
ACACACACACACACACACACACACACACACACACACACACACACACACACACACACACACACACACACACACACACACACACACACACACATATATATTGGCGTTGGATCAAATGTGGGTTCCTTCTGGCTGGTACCGACATTTTAAAAATAAACCCATTAACAGGCAGTACTATGTTGATTTAATCACTGCTATTACAAGGTTTTACCTTTATAATGAACAAAAAAGAAAATTGTTGAAGAAAAATATAAAATCAAATATAAAGAAAACTTAAATCTTAAAGCTTATATGACATTAGTTCGGTAGAAGCTTTTGTTCAATGTAACTTAGATTTTTCTTCCCAGGCATATATGGGGAGAAATTTAGGATTCATCATCTTTCTTAATGTCTCTTCAACAGGTGAACTATAGGAGTTGGAGGCAGAAGCAGCAACCCTATGATTAATGGCTGGCCCACGCTACCATCTAGGCTGCAGCTGCCAAAAAGATGGCTGAAAGAATTTTTAATGGTATCCTCCCACTTTTATCTTTTACCATTTTATAAAAGCCTATGAAAGGCACTTGGGACACTCTACACTGAAATCCCCAGTGGTATTTTTGTACATGGCTAGCAAATCTCTTATTTTTAGGTGTACATAACTAATACTGATGGCATATTGGTGCATATTAAATACCTAGAAATATGTGATTATATGTGATCTTGTTGACTGCATCACCTTTGTCTTGATTTGATCTTGTTTTCTTACGGAACCAATGTAAAATGTGCTATAAATGTCAGGTGCCACTTTACGGCCTAAACTTCCATTTCTTTTGCCTTAAATTGCCCCCCTTCTCAATTTTACTCATTTTACCTCAATACCAAGGCAGGAGGGGAACATTAGTTGTGCTAAGGAAATTATGACTAATGCGTTTCTACCTCAACAGGAACTAAAGATAAGGCCAATGTGAAGGATATAAAAAACACCTGTGATGTGTTCTGAGGAAAATTAACTCCAGTAACTACTTCTAAAATGCCTTTCCGAAAAGACTACAACTTATATCAGAATATCTACAAACAGTGTCACACAACAAATATAGATTTTTCTTTTAACAATGTCACCAATCAATAGCACTGGTATGTTATAACTGGAGATACTGAGTTCTAGACCAATAATATATGTAAAAATACCATTTATAATAAGGACTTACACAAGTTTTTACACATGAAAGCATGTCAGCATCACTATGTGAGCCCTTGCCCTGCACAATCCTTAGAAAGCTGTCCAGTTGGACGATAGAGCCCACATTAGTGCAAAAGCTCATTAACATCTACCGGAGATCATCCTGATGGACTGTGAAAAGCCAGGCTTAACACACTCTCCTGTGTAAAGGACAGCGCACATTAATGCGACTGGAGACACACACACACACACACCACATACAGTGTATCAGGGTAGATGGCATGTGCAGGGTTCCTATGGAGCCACGTGCTGGATGCTGAAACCTCTTTCATTTTATCTGTTGCTAAACTGTTTGGGACTAGCCTGGATCAAACTCAGTGAATCGCTCATTTTTTGTATTTATTCATATTTGTGAGTTACCAGGAAACATTTCGATTAAAGATACTGGTGTTGAGGCTGGTTTATGCTGCAGTGTTAAACCCCAAGTCTACATCTTTCCCGAAAAATCACAGACGCAAAAAGAACCTTGAAGTACCTTTAAAAACAGACTAACAGTGTCCAGCCCACATACTTGCAAGTCCGCTGAGAATGCATGACGGACTCATGCTTGAACTCCACAGGGTAAACCACAGCCAGCAGCTAGTCCAATGAATCATGACACTCAACAGGTTTTGTGATTAAGGCACAAATGAAAAAGAAAGTAAGTGATTAATGGGGCTGATTCCGGCCTTTGAGTGGGGACTTTCTCTTCGTCTTCTCTGACCCTATATTCTAAGCTACACCCACTCCATATACACAGCTGACCACAACTTTCCCAGCGGCTGCTCATTAGAGTGTGTTATAAGGGGTGCCAACAACAGGCCGAGACACTCCTGACACTCTATGTGGGATGCTTTGAATTAGGCCTCTAATGAAAACCTACTGGTGACCCAGGCTTTGACTGGCTATTTACCCAGAGCAGACTGACAGCCGCCTCACCACTGGACACTGTATGGAACTGCTTTTATAGATCGACAGCTACTCTTAGACATGGGCCAAAAGAAAGCAACAACAGACCCAGACTGGTCTATCAAATGAGTAACAAACAGCCAATATGATAAAGAATGTTAGAGTTTGTTCAGCTGAATTTGTATATTCAACAAACACACATAGCGCTAACTAAAAATAATTCAGAGGGATTAGATTAGAGGGAGGGGGGTTCAAGTTTCCCTAATCAATCCCTAGAGACCAATGTATCTGCCTGAATCAAATGTCATTTTAAGTTGACACTGACGGGTAGAGTAGAGTAAGAGTAGAGAGGGGCAAAGTAAAAACAAACTACGACATTGGGATGATATTTAGACATGCCATTTGGCTTTTAAATTAATCTGTACTTTTAATAGATTTGGAACAGCCTTGATAGCAGCATCTATCTTGTCTATAGCGGTTGTCATTGGTGTTTTTTCTCCTCCTTGGATCCGGCACACAGCTTGACAACGGCATTAGTCCTGCACCAAAATACCACACAGACAGGCATGTACAGTATGTCCAGATGGGTGGAGAACTAAATGAGAAACCTGAACAAATGAAAGAAGAAACTTAATAAACACAGATGCTTCCATACAGGTCACAGGGCTCACTGAATGGTCTGATAAGCATGGAAATGATGTGAATCATATTCAATTCAATTCAATTTTATATATAGCGCCATATCATAGCAAAGTTATCTCAGGGCACTCTATGGAGCAGGATGAGACCAATTTCCACACACACTTTAAATCTCATTGCACTGTGTATAATGACAATAAAGGCTTTCTATTCTATTCTACAAAGACCCAACGTCATATGCTATGCCCTTCACAGTGACCATATCTCAAGCCAACGATCTCTCACAGCTAAGGGAGATTCTGGAGTGATGTGTTTATCACATCATCACCATCATCATAACACCAAATGAGGGAACATCTTTTGGAAAAATGGTGTTAGACCCGAAAGACTTGGAGAGTTTATGGCAAGGAGCACTGAAGCACCTTATTAACACATGTTGGGTTTTCCTTTAATTTGTCATCTGGTTTCAAGCAGCAGCTACTTCTGTTATCTCTGTTGATGCAGGGTGAGGTTTGTGGAAATCTGACATATTTTCTACAAAAAAGTTATTGAGGCTCACATAAGCATTTTAAAAAGACAGTGCATCATCAGTAAGCACATTCAAATACTCGTGTAAGCACTTCATGAGGAAACTGCCTATGGTAAAAGACAGATACCACTCTGTAGACCATTAAAACACCCTAACCTGAACACACAAGCACACACTCACATACATATGGTTTGATGTCCTTTGACAAGCATGTTGGGAGACCCCTGTCAATGGTTTTGGACAGGAGGGCTGGTCTCAGCTGAAAGAAGTTGCGGGTGTTGGTATCCACTGAGGAAACTGATGGACAGCACAGTGTCAGGAGGCTGTCGCTCATCATCACATCACATATCTGACCAACCCCATAACCATACCAAGGTAAGGGCCAGATAAGGCTGCTGCTGAACACTCCGTACATGGGATGTGGCCACTATTATCACATAACAATGGTTAAAATACTCTATACACAGTACATATATATGTCTGCTTCTTAGAAATGATTATTTAACTCCAAAAAGAAGAGTCATTCCTTAGGCATGACACTTCAGTTACAGTAAAACTGTAGGTGTCTTTGAAAGCCAATGCCCATATTTTTGGATTGGAATATGGAGAATTACACACTATTACAGATTAGAAAACCACTGCTGGGTTGATCTCTCTGGGTTAAAACTTTTACATTACTTTGTGTAAAAGATTTGTGTGTCAAGATTCTTGCAACCTTGCTGTACACAAATGAATCAAGTTGGACTACTAATGTACAGTGTATTAACAAACACACACAGGGGTCTCTGCGATGCTTTTTTCTGAGCAAGTGTGAAACCACAACAGCGGCATATGAAAGCAAGCTTGTATAAGACTAAAGAGCTGGCAAGAAGAAAAAAAATCCATTGAGCACAACATCAATGTACTATTGGTACTTGTGTACAGGTTAACCCTTAGAGACACACAAACATACTGTACACAAACAAACACACACAGTCAGCAAAGGATCAAAAGGTAAAAAGGTTTGTATAAAGGAGCAGAGTCCTTTGAGTAGCTGCTTGTAGAGAAGAAAGCTGGATACAAAAAGGAGCCTCCATTACATATGGATTGCCTTTATATACAGTAAAAAAGCTGTTTTTGAAGGAGACAAATGTATCATGCTTGGGTTTGAATAAACAGCAAGTTTGCTGTTGGGTAGAAAATGGTCTGCTTTGGGGTTTGACCTTTAAGAAGCAGGATTTCCTTTATCTGCCTTAATGTGAAGCTAATGCACTTTCTTTGCTTTCTTTGAACAGTTCAGATGAGGGTCAAGAGGGCAGAGGGGTGAAGGCTTACAAACGACAAACTAACAACTACAAACATTACAAACTAAAAGACATGGTTGATTATATGTATTAAACCTCTGCAGTTCTGCTAATCCATTACATATTTGAAAAGCCCCATTTAAGTCTCTAAAATCCAGTATACATAAACCAGTCCAAATACATATAATTGATAAAGATAAAGATAAAGATTCTTGGGAATTTTGCATCTGAGATAAAGTGAAAAAAAAACATGGGGATAAATCCCTATCATTTCAGTCACATTGCTTGTCCAATACTTTTTCAATATCTGTTAATCAGAGTGGCATGTGACAAAAATTTAATATATAAACAGAATCTCTGTTCGGGACAGTACTGCAAATTTGGTCCCCATGTTTTGCATTTGCAATTGTGCACGTTTTTTAGTCAGACAATGATTCATTACACAAAGTAATCATATCTGAATTAATGATTTTTTTAAAGATTGCCTTTTATTTTACTTAGATTATTCATTTAGTGTTTAGTTACATTTATACACCATTATAATTCTCTTTCTATTTTAAAAGATTCCCCACCAGCCCCTACATGTGGTCTATTCTTCCTTCAAGCTCAGGTCCTCTACCAGAGGCCTCGGAGCTTGAGGGTCCTACGCAGTATCTTAGCTGTTGCTAGGACTGCACTCTTCTGGACAGAGATCTCAGATGTTGTTCCTGGAATCTGCTGGTGTCTCTTGGGATTGCTACATCTATTACTACTGCCTTCTTCTGTTGTTTGTCCACCATTACTATGTCTGGTTGATTCGCCATCACCTGTTTGTCAGTCTGTATCTGGAAGTCCCACAGGATCTTAGCTCGGTCATTCTCCACCACCTTTGGAGGTGTGTCCCATCTTGACCGTGGGACTTCCAGTCCGTACTCGGCACAGATGTTCCTGTACACTATGCCAGCTACTTGGTTATGGCGTTCCATGTACGCCCTGCCTGCTAGCATCTTACAACCCGCTGTTATGTGCTGGATTGTCTCAGGGGCACCTTTGCACAGTCTGCACCTGGCGTCCTGCCTGGTGTGGTAGATCCCAGCCTCTATTGATCTTGTACTCAGAGCCTGTTCCTGTGCTGCCATGATTAGTGCCTCTGTGATGTCTTCCAGTCAAGCTTGGGTCTGATCATCCCCACCTTCTCTTCCTCGTGGAGAGGGTGCTTCTTGGACCCGGTGGAGGTCCCGTCGCAGTGCACACCCGGCTGGGTTGGGTGCTCCAAGGTCCTACACTGCTTCCGGTCAGTCCACAGGACCCTAGCAGCCCTCATCCGGACTCAGCTAATGAGGTCCAAGTCCTATACCATGACAGTCAGTCCACTCAGTCAGATCTCCATCGCCATGTGGAGAAGTTATGGCAAGTGGATGTCCTCCCCTTTCAAAGCACCAACACTATCACCAGACCTACTATAAGCTTTATCAAAGAGGAAAGTCTTAAGCCTGCTCTTGAATGTGAGGAGGGTGTCTGCCTCCCGTAAACAAGCTGGTTCCACATAAGAGGAGCTTGATAGCTGAAAGCTCTGGCTCCCATTCTACTTTTAGAGACTCTATATCAGATAAAAATATAAGAAACCAGGACTAATAATCTGACCACACATTCAATACCAGTTTTTAGTTCCGACAGTTTCTCATGCATGCACTGTCAAAGCTCACAATCACCTGTCACCTCAGTCACACTGCGCAGCTGGAGAAGCCGTACGTGTTCCTCGGGAACACCTCACATTAAGCAATGTCTACAGAAATGACTGGAGGCGTTAAAAAGAGGGCACGTGTCAAGACATTCTACGCTGGTGCAGATGGCATTACCCCACTGCCTGCCAGCCTTACCATGACCGTAACAGTCAAATGCAGGATGAGGATAAATGGTCTTTTCAGCATTAGAGAGAATGCGAGAGAGAATTTAAGCCTGACAAGTCTCAACCGAATTCTGTCTAGGGCTGAGTAACGGACCTCAGTACTTTTTTTAGATACCAACTGAAATGTGGCAGCACGGAGCCTCCTGCAGCTGAACATTGTGTTAGACATGTTATTTTCCCACATTAATACAGCAAAGTGAGAAATGTGTATATTTATTGATAAATGCCAACGTGTTTACCTGCACTGCTCTGTGACTGTGTGCTCAATGCTTCAACACTCTTAGCTTTGATTCAGAGCCAGTTTCTCCGTTGTTTATTGAGCATCTGAGGAGAAATGGAGTGATAAGAACTGAATGGACTCGTGTATTACAGTAAAGGCTGCTTTGCCAAGTATTATTATCTTTACCACAGTATTAAATGTTTTATTGGTTGTATGGGTGGAGATGCGTTCCTAGGAATGTCTGAAATCCTTCCTCACTGGCTCCATTTCAGAGATGACTTTGAAATGCAGTGTTATGTTCTATTTCCAGTTAAGACCGATACATAACGCACAACTCACCGTTGCCGTTAGCAAAGTAATCCCTAGGACAGCTTTCTGTGATTCATGTCAGTTTAATTAAGCATCAATACAAGTTCTGAACTAGAATGTTGGCTGAATAAAATAAGCAGCACCAAGAAGCAGCATAAGAAGAAGGAGAAGGAGAACCCCTAATGCTCCACTAATAAACTGAATAAATATATTCTTCATGTGCGTGTTTACATGTGTGAGTGTGTGAACAGCTGACGGCACCATTCACCCTCTGCTCTCTGTTTGACAGATGAGACAGAAAATGAGTCAAAATCAACAATCTTTTATCAAATACAAATGTCAAATATTCTCTGGTTCCAGTTTGTGTGACGTTTTGCTGCTTTTTCTGTTTTTATATAATTGTAAATATCTTTAAGTTTGTCATGTAGCAAGCAGTGTTTTTGCTCTGATTTTAACCCTTCATTTAGACTCTCACAACCACAAACTTTATGAATCTCTGAAGTACCCCTTTAATCAAAAGATAATAATCAGGTGATTAATGGAGAATGGAAATAATAATTAGTTACAGCCCTACAAGACAGGTATCTAGAACTGCACACCCCATCCCCCCCTCTCTCCTTTCAGCAGTTCTCTCTTTCCTCCACCACCTCCTCCATCATCCTAAGCTATTATGTTATTTTTTTTATGTGCCACTGTAGTCACTATCTGTCATATTAAAAGCTTTGAACACTAACAGAGAAGGAACCTGGCAGCTTGGTGGAACCCAGCCCACACACCTTCTGATGCTCCTTTCTCCGAGCTGTGCCTGTGCACGTGTGTGTTCTGAATGTCTGACCTTGTGTTAATGAAAGTTTGATTTAGTGCGAGTGTGTGTCTGTACAGTATTGGATTTCGTGCGTGTATGAGCTGCCAGTGAGTTCATGAGTGTGAGGCATCAACACACAGCATGACACAGAGCGTGTACACGCTTCACTAACATCAGGCCAAATAAATAAATAATGTTTGAAAAACGCATGTCACTGTGGTTCATAAAATATCCATGTGCATGACCTTGACCCCGTTGAACTGGTCGCCTCTGAAATGCTTGTAAGCTTCTGTTTGTCGACAGAAGCCAACATTTGAAATGTTTTCACGCGACGGCATATTAAATGAGATTACTATCAAATTCTAGTGTGGCTTTGTGATAGGGCAGTTTGCTCTGGATTTATGAATATTTAGAACTGTCCACTATAGTGACCAAGTGAACTGAAAGAGAACATGTATTCTACATTAAAGGTCAATGTGAAAGTGTATAGAATCATTATGATGATGTACCACAACAAGGGCTGAAAGTTTAAATATCTACATATTTAATTCACTGACAAGTTGTTGGTCACAGCTAAATTAAATAGCTAATTGGTTGCCATGTTTGATTTTTGTTTTTAACTCTCAAATCAATACTCCTGCATCAGTCGGGCTCTGTTAGTCACAGAGCTGCAAGCTAATCGATTCATCTTACAGTTATTTTCTCAATTCATCAATGTATTTGGTCTATAACGTGGCAGAAAATAGTTTTAAAAATTGATTTGATAAGATATTAAGTTTACAATGCTATAAAATAGAAAAGCAGCAAAACATCACATTGGAGACACTGGAACCAGAGAATAGTTGACATTTTTGCTACAAGAATTCCTTCAATGATTAATTAATTATTAAAATAGTTTCTGTCTGTCGACTAATCGACCAATCGACTACTCATTTCAGCTCTAATTGGTTGTGTGTGATGATTACAGAAAACTGTTCCCAGGTATGGGAATGGTGCAATGATCACAAAGTTGCAGACACCACATGACATTAGCTGCTAATCATACACATCACAAACACTTTACATTACATCAATCATGTGCCATCATCATATAAAACACCAATCGCCCATCATCATTGGTCCATTTATGATATCGTCAACAAGCATGCCTGAGGTTTTTACATGCACCTGTCACACTTCACTTCCCCTTCTGCCATCTTCTTCCTTTCTGGTTCCCTATTTTATATACAGAACCTGTGATGAGTTCTCTCCTCTCTGGAAATCGTGTGTAGTTTTTGTGACTTTCTGCCGGCTTTGTTCTGTTCCCTGCTGAATTTTCAGTATACTGCAGCTCACAGCACCATAGAGAACTGAACAGCACCTGTGCCACCACATTCAACTGCTAATCTAACTTCAGATAATAATGGATTTGATTACACAGCAAGTGTTCCTGACTGAGGTAAGCTTCAAGGCCGCCAATTAGCCTGCTTCCATCACTTAGCAATCTATGGCTTACTCGGACGGTTTTACAGCACAAATTGCTGCATTTGGATTGAACCTTGAAAAAGTTCCATACAAATATTGTGAAGGAGTGCATTTGTATGCAGCTAGCCTGTGCTTCCCAGTTGCACCTTGATTTATTCTTTATGACCATTACAATTGTGCTGCAGCAGGTCTGCTGTATAATCTGAAATGTTCAATATGTTCTATGTGCAAAATGTTCCAAATCCAACTGAAATAAAACATCAAGCTTTTTTTACACAACACGTACAACATATCTGCTCTGTCCTGTTCTCTTCTTTGAGAAACATCAGTATTCAAAAGAGGTAATTTCAAAGACTAACAGCCACACTGCACCCTGTTAAACAACACAAGGGCCACAGACTTTGAAGAACAACCCACATTAGCTCCTGCTAATGTCTCATTCTTATCTAACAAAGACACATGTCTTGTGCGGCGCCATGGCTTGCTGAACAAGCGACACGACAATCCACTGGGGAAAGTGCACCGCTAACATCAGATTGCAGGCTGGACAGCTACAACAGCACATCAAACAGCTTAAAAACTTCCTTGCAAATGTCATTTCACTTAGTCTTTGTTGGTGTGGTCCCTATTCTTCAAAGTCACTGATAACAAAACGCTGTTTGGCCGTGACTTGTAAGCTTCAGTCTCCAACACAAAATTGACATTGGCTGTTAGTTCATCTCCGCAGCCCTCGTAGTATTTCCGCAAAGAGCTTTTTGTCTTCCAACATTAAATAAAACACACACACAACCTTATTTTGGACTGCAGTTAGACTTTCAGTTGCGACAGGCTGTAGCCGTGATGCTGTACAGTCACTAGAGGATGTGCTGAAAATGTAGTTTATAATAATGTCATGCAGCATTTCACTCAATAACAGATATTATATTATAAGATATTGTATCTTCATAATAGAGCCCCTTCTTATATGATAGAAACAGAAAAGTGAGCCTGAATGTAAACGTTTTCTCTTGGATTTTCAGTAGTGTGTAGTCTGTGTTAGTTTAGGGCAGAATAGCTTCCGCTAAATAAATAAATAACTCCTTGATAATATATTACTAAGTTACAATAATGAAAACAATAAACAGATAAGAACATACATTTAAACAAAAAAAGAAAAAGAAAAATATGTTTGCAGAAATGGTTGAAGAAAGCAATTCTTTTTCTAAGAATGGGAAGAGCTTTTAGTAACTGAAACCCAGAGGGTTTACATCAAGGCCAGAGAAGAAAGTAGAGGTTCAGAGTAAAAAAAAAAAAAAAAAGCTTAGTGAGAGCCAGCTGCATCTTCATATGGATTCAGAGTGGAACTCTTTGATGGGGTTTGCATTTTTTAAGATGTTCTCAATCAGAGGGCTTCTGAATTCATCTCAAGGTTTTAGTTTGGTGCTGTATAAAATATTAGCCCCAAAGAGTTAGCCTACTGAGTTTCACAAGAACATTTTCTTTAAAGTTGAAGAGGCAGAGGGCGGGTGGGTGCTGAGCTCTGTATGACTATATACATGGAAACACACACACGTGCACATATAGTCGCTGACATGCTGCTCCTTTATTACGTCGATTGCAGTTCTCATTCCCTTTCTGCGGCTGTCCTCGTGTGTCTCTACCTGGCCTTTTCCTCCAGCTGTTGCTTTGATATTAGCTTCATGAAATCTGTGTGAACACCACAGATGTTAGTAATCTGCCCCACTGCAAGGGCCCGTTCAGACAGTCAGTCTCATTCTATCCTCATCTCCTCGCAAGTCTTTAATCCTCCCACCTTCAACAGAATACAAGAAATGTCAGTCCGTCTCTCTTTTGTCTTGGAGCAAGCTGGGTGAAAGGATATAATGTTTTTCATCATTTTCTGTGGACATCTGGCTGTGTAGCTTTGATAAGATTTCCTCCAGGTGTCCTGATAGTCAGGTTCAATGTTTTGTCCTCTGCTCACCCATTTTGTACCTGAGGCTAGCCGTTAGGGCCGTTCTTAGAAAAATCTAAAGCATCAAGTGCCTCATTAACCAGTTATGGAGAAGGATCCTAAAGTGACCTTGAACAAATCAGCATTAAATAAAAAATATTATATTAACTTAAATCATTAGTAAATCAGCCCGTGGGCATCTGTTCCCACTCAACTTGGATGTAGTTTACCCTCTGGTTTCTTTTCATTTTTCAGCCGTCTCTTGTATGTTTTACAAAGTTTAATACAACATTTTCAATCAATTAATAATTAGGTGTGCACTGGAAATGGGTGTCTCGTTACTCGGCCTGGTTTTGAACCTCAAAACTTTTTTGACACTTAAAGAAATGTCCCCATAGCACCAAACTGCCAAATTCTGAAAGCTGGCATCAAATGTCTGGTTAGATTGGTTATCTCTTTCTCTTTGATCACATATTTCCTGAGTCATTTCATTTTCATATTTTGCTTTCATATTTTTATATGTTCTTGTTAATTTTGGTATCGTTGCACTAACTCTGATATTGCTCACAAGGACTATTTTAACATGCTGATCTATAATGAGTCAAATGTTTACCTCTCAAAACATCCAGTATAAACCTCATTGTGATGGTAGACATAACGTCAGGGGATCACCATTCAGTAAGCTTCATCCATGAATGTCTCTACAAAATGTCATGGCAAACCATCCATTAGTTTTTGAGATATTTCAATCTGGACCAACCAACAGACGTTCCTGAGCACCTCCCGGTTCAAAGCCCAATGAAAGCTTTAACAGGTTGTTCATAAATAAAAACCCCTCACTGGTCAAGACGCTTGTCTCAGATGTGTCAGAATCGAAACATTGATGTTCTCCATTGTTGACCGGGTGCAACTACTTTCAATTTCGAGCGTTAAATTTGATAATGAATGGGATGCTTCAGACCTCATTATGGTATCGAACACAAGAGTCGCCCTGCTGAAGGAGAAATGATGAAGCTGAGCCCATGCAGTTTTCGCTTAATAAGCTGAGGCAAATAGAGCATGTTAACTGAGTCTTTAGGGACTACAGATCATTGTCATTGATTTGTCTTGGTCTCCTTATGGGGTCCAATTGATTTCAATTAATTTAAGATATGAATGGAAACCACAATTGATATAATAATAGAGCCTTATTAATTAGATGCACTGGACTTCATGTGCAAAACAACTTTAGGTTTTACATTAAGATTTTCAAACTGTGACTGAGAAGAAAGTGAACTGAGGTAAAACCCTGAGAGACGCAGAGTCTACACATGCATTCCATTTAAGACAAGGCAATGCAGAGACCTTAATAAGGTATTATTCTGAATGTGAAAAATCTCTTAAAAATAAAATGTACAGTAGTTGCCCAAGAAGGAAAGGTTTTTAATTAAAAAAAATTGTATGCTCAGCTATTAGAGGCAATATTTCCAAAACGTCATTACTCCAAAGGGATGAGTCACTTTGTTCTGTGAATATATTGCATGTGTCTATGTGCTGCACTAAGACCAGCAGAAATGATCATCTAGCTGTCAAGGATGATTACTGGCTATCATCAGTATTATCATAAGTGATAACAGTTATTATCATCAGTATGAAACCTTTTTTTCCCCTTTTTCTGTTCCAGCCAAAAAATATAGTTCTCATTTTCTTTGTTGTCAAGAAGACACATGAGGACTCTAACTAATGGAGTCTAAAATGGTGGATACGCGTCTTCCTCTGGTTAAAATGCCATCATTTGATTGTTTCAGAGTAGAATTTCTATGACCACAGTTCTGCTAGGATACGCCTCTAACAAATCCAAAGACCAAACAATGAAGTCCCACAACTTATAATCACTAGTTTCTATATTGTTAAGAAATAACAATGAGGGTGAAGGACAGCTGCACACTCTCAAGGTTCCTTTTTTGTACATTTTCAAGCAATATTTTGGAAAAAAAATACCTCTTCATAATGAAAGATGAGGCAGTTATGTAATAATATACAGTTATGGAATACTGTATTGATTTCTGACCTTTTCAATCCCCACAAGGAAACACCAAGGTCAGCACAGCTGGGAGTGCATGCTCACAGCCTACAGGTGCATCCAATTACACTCTGTGATCAGAAGGACATAAAGTACATTGCAGTGAGAGGACTATGTCATGTTAGCACAGCAGTGACAAGGTTAGCCATGAGTGTAGCGGCAGACTCAAGTTGATTGCTGGAACTAGATAATAGTTGCTTCGTTTAGTTAATGTTCAAAGGTAGCACAACAACATGCTAGTAGTTTTGATGTGTAAGACTTACGGTATTGTATCTTTGTTGCCTCTATAGATAAATCCGGTTGCTGATTTATGTGTTGCACTCTTAGACACTGCCATTATTGGAACCAAACTTATTTACACTGCGAGTGTCGCCCCCTCCAACAGATGAAGATATTCTGTGTGATTGAGGAAGTTATCTGGGATATCCGGTGTCATAAATTGGTTGTGACACAGGCATTGGGAAGAAATTACATTAACGTACCACTTCTGTCCGGCCTTTGCCGTCTGATGTGAAAGTTCTGTGTGGAGTAAAAATCCAGAAAACCCAGTAGAAATAATTTGTTAGCTTATGATTTAAGTAATCAAACTCCATTTCTTGTATAATAATAAGAAAAATGCATAATTTAAAAAACATCAAAAATAAATGATGAAAGTGAAATTTCGGCCAGGAAACACAGTAGCACGTTAGCAAGAGATGTGTCAGGTGGCGGCTCACCTTTGGTCCTGTTAAGCATATTGATCGGCCCGAAGCAGTTCTTGTAGCAGAGAATGTGGCTCTATTGTATCGCTCGCTGAGCAGCCCAGACAATATGTCTAGCTGCCTGTTAAAACTGGACATCTGAGGTTACTGTGATACAGAGTTGTTATTCTTCATACAACATCTTTTCACTTTCACACAACAAATAACTCATTGGTTGCAAAACACTGAAGATAAATGAACTTATTTGAATTGAAATTGGGTGCATGTAAAGTAATGGGATGGGGTTGCAGTTATGATGAGGGGAACAAAGTGCTCCAGCTTTCTCTTTGACTGTATCAGACAGAAAATCTGCTGCTGACAACTTGTTGCAGGGTGAGCTGAAAGACCATGAAAGGAAAATGGTGGTAAAAAGCAGTAAAAAAGTCAGCATCCCAAATCAGTTTCATGTTTTCATGATTAGTTATTCTGATTAAAGTAATGCATAAAGGAAAGATTTAAATAATAGAATAATAAAGATAATAATAAAAGTACTTTGTTAATTATTTTGCTACAAGAAGATCTTCCTCTGAGTGAAAAATCTGCATCTTACCATAAAATGGAAGAGAATACTGATGAACACCATAACGATTCCCTTTTATTTAAGACCATTTAAAGACTAATCAGCTATTACATAAGGTTCAGTATCTGTCTTTCTTGAGCTGCTTGTAATGGCAAATTTGGACATAAGGCACCTGTCCAAATCTCTGGTATTACTCCTTGCAGCTGCTTTCATCTTTTTACATTCATGTGCTTTTAGTTCTCCTCCTCCTCCCTGTGCCTCTCCGCTCTGTAAGTTATCCTTTGCATCAAAAGACAGCATTTGATGTAAGGATGTTCTGTGATGGGGGGAGGGGGTGCATGTAAGCCCTGAAGACCAGTGTTCTGTTGAAGTAGGTCTGAGTCAGACAGGCAATTTTTAACACTGCATGTAAACCCACTCTGTCTTGATCGTGTGATTTGAGACATTCCAGCCAAATAGGCCAAACACCGTGACGTTCAGACTTGAGATGTTTCACTTCAACATGTCGTCTACAAATGTAAACATAGATAGACAGTTAAACCAGGTAAACAATGCACCTAGTTAACACATCCATATAACCTCCCAACTTCTCTATTTTAATGTGTGAAAATATAGGGTTATTATAAAAAAAAAAGTGAAGCCACAACAATGTGGTTTATATAAAAGCATAAAAAAGAGGGGAAGGAAAGAAAATTCCTGGTAGTAAAAAAATTAGGAAATACATTTTTTTTAAAGTGAACCGGATGACAAATAAGTAAAATGTGTCGAAAGACCAAAATATTAAAACAAGGAAACAATCTAAAACTCACAAGAGGATATAAACACAGAGGAGGGGGGAGAGGGACCAGATGGATTCTGTGGAAAACACACACGTTAAATTAAAAGTGTTAATGGATGTTAATGAACTCCTGAAGGAGAAGGCCCAGGGGAGGGGGAAGGTTTTTTGGGGGGAAAGAGAAGAAGGGGTTGAATGTCTGAATGGAGAAATAAAGTTCTGTAGCCCCGAATTAAAACTCTTAAGTAGTTAAAAAATAATAATACAAAGCACATATAAAATAAAATAAAAAAACATTGCAGATAAGATATTGAAATAAAAAATAAGTGCTAAAAGACACACCATGCTGTAAAAAAATAAAATATAAATAAGACACTTGTAAAAACAAGGGGAGAGAGACCTAATTTAAGTCAATAAATAAGATGAATAAACTAATTC
The DNA here is from genome assembly GCA_036024295.1 of Nannoperca obscura. Taxonomy (NCBI): domain Eukaryota; kingdom Metazoa; phylum Chordata; class Actinopteri; order Centrarchiformes; family Percichthyidae; genus Nannoperca; species Nannoperca obscura. The sequence continues at coordinate 15,713 of JAVQJL010029571.1, forward strand.
AAAAACACATCTACAATAAATTATTTCATAATAAATTAAATAAGAATAACATACAAACATGTCTGTCTGTTGGCATGTCTCAGGGGCTCCGATACCAGATGTTTAGACATCATAGAGGTGCCAGTTAGGCTAACCCTCTGTAGCAACTCATACGCATGAACCCATGATGACAAGACCCCAGGAAGTCACTGCACCAAACCACAAATTGTATGTGTTTTATGTATAGATTAAACTGTTGAAAGATAAAATGTTCATTAGTGAGCCTAAGAGGTGCTGACTTTGTTACCTTGGTACGGAGCCAAGCTAGCCGGTTCCAGTCTTTGAGCTAAGCTAACTGTAGCTTCATATTTACTGACATGTACAGACATGAGAGTGGTGTCTGTCTCATCTAACCTTCAAGTGTCAAATGAAAAAAACTGTGAATGTTGCTAATGCAAAGTCACCTTTAATAATGAAGACCAAGTGGTTGCTAGATAGATCACATTGATTCATGGTGTAAAAAGACATATTGTCCCCCTTAAGCTATTGATAAAACTGCAACATTTAAGTCTCTAGTTCTCTCAGCAGAGAGAAAAGTCCTCTTTTCTTAGTGGTTTGTAATATTAGAATTGAATATTAAAGCGGTGTGTAGATTAAGCTGCTACTGTCCATTGCTCCATTTCTGACTATTCAATTCAAATTAAGGTGTTTGATGTGGTCCTACAATGATTTTCTCCTCTCATATCAGGAGTAGCTTTGCAGTAGCAATCGGCCAGTGTCGTGGGTGTCATTTTCCTTTATAGAAGTCTGGAACTGATGAAGATAGGCAGAGGAAAATGTGAAGCACTGTGTCCAATCAGCGACAGCTGTCAATCTTTGCTGCCTGTTTGGTTTCCAAAGAAAGAGATGAAAAATAGATTGAGAGGAAGTTATAGGGAGAAACAAACGACTGACACTACTGTATCTATATACATATGGTCATTCCAATAAAGCTTTTTGGACGACACCAAGCCAGCAGCTTGTACAGACTTTATATACATTTATATGCAGGATTTATCTGATTATCACATTTTTACTTGCCTGCTTTAAGCCATTTAATGTCTTGAGTGCAACTAAAGTCAGGATGCCTTTTCATTTTTCTAGGCTTGCAGGCATACTTATCTATGCTTTTTGTCTCTTAGAAGAAAGCGGTGTACATCGCTACTGCACACAAGTGTCGTTGACCAGTAACTAGAAAGACAACTACAGTCTTCTACACACAACTAAAGTTTACTATGGACAACTTCAGGCAACTATAGTCTACTACACACAACTTCAGGCAACTACAAACAATTAAAGTCTTGTACAGGCAACAACAGTCTGCTATACACAACTACAGTCTACTACAGACAACTACAGTGTACTACAGGCAACTACAATCTACTACAGACAACTTCAGGCAACTACAGTCTACTACAGACCACTGAAGTCATCTACAGGCAACAACAGTCTGTTATACACAACTACAGTTTACTACAGACAGTGCCATGGACCGAAAAAACAACCCAACACTGTAAAACATCATAGCCCGTTAAGTTATGTAAACTTAATTCTTCTCCTTAACTCCACTTGTCATAACAAGTTTTACATATTAAACTCAAGTTTATAAGTTTTCAAAAATGTAACTTAAAGTAATCCATTGTCTTGGCTACTTGTAAGTTTTGTCTGGGTTGTCAGTGTTTATTTAACTCATGTCTGTAAATTATAAGTTGAAAAAGGGGGGACGAGGGGAGGTGATGTAGAGAAAATACTGGGAAATACAGAGAAGTTTTGAGTTAGACAGAATTATAACTATAAAATGGTAATACCATTGAATTGTGGTGCTAACCAGTTTTCTGCCCAGGATAAGCTATAGTATTGATATAGTTACCCTAACCTAAACCCCAAATACATTTTATATGTTTGAACAGATTCCTTGTAAGTTGATTCAATGTGAAGTTTAAGGAAACAGACAAGTGGCATTTGTCAAGATGAGAAAAAATCTAAGTAGAAACAATTTCAAAACATTAGTTATCTTAGCTTAAAATGGCAATTGCTATGAACATAGTTAGTTATCTTAACTTGAAAGTGTGAGGTGAAAAAGTGAGGAATTATATGTTTATTTTACAAGATAAAATTAATGTTTAATGTAACACTATAAGTTCTTTAACTCAGAATATCAAGTTGAAATAGCAAATGATCATTAGTTAAGCAAGCTGTATAACATTTTTAAGGCAGCAGGTGAACTTTCATTTCTAAGTTTAACCAGCTTGAAATGTCTTACAGTGAAGAAACAGGGTTAGATTTGTTGATTCTGCTACCGTCTAACACCTCGCCCGGACTTCTACCGTCTGCAACATGTTCTCCATGATCTCACCAGGAGAACTATCACCTGAAAGGGGAGATAGGCAACCTGTCCCAGCATAACGAGAATTTACTGGCTGAAAGGATACAGTTTTGCCACAAGGTCCACAATGATAAACTGAAAATAAGCAGGTTGGATGGGCTTCATCAGGGAAAGGCAGTTCAAGGCTATGAGACCATAGAGAAGAACAAACTGGCGGAGAGAGAACAGAGTTGGAAGACAATAGTAAAACAGGTGGAGTAGGAGAAGAAACAGCCCCGTGCAAGAGAACAGAGCTGGAAGATGAGAGTAAAACAGGTGGAGGAAGAGAACAATGAACTGGCCCTAACAGAACAGACCTGGGAAGTCATAGTAAAAAAGGTGGAGGAAGAGAAGAAAGAACTGGACCTGAAAAAAGAAAAAAGAGGATAAGAAGAAAGGTTTTTTGAGCTGGCTGCACAATAAGAAGTGTGACAGCGACACTGAGGTGGAGGAGGATGCTGGATGTTTGGCTCGGGCTGGACAATAGTAGCTCCCTCTTCGTCCCCCCTTAACCTCTCCACCTTCATGTTAGGCTCATTGGAAACTCAAAATTGCCCCTAAATATATTAAAAAATATATTAAAAATACTTAATAATCAAATCAAATAAGATTTGAATTTTCTGTTGTATGTTATCCTTCATTCAGTTGTATTTAGTTATTTCTTTCCTTTATAGAAACCACACACTCAACCAGAGACAAACACCCAGCTGCTATTGCATGACTACTGTATGTTACTGCATACGGAAGAAGTAAACAGCATGTCAACCATCTCTACTCTCTTTATTTAATTCTCTATAGGATTTGGCACAAGTGGTGTTCTGGCCGACACATCCTGGGGTGAACCAGACTGAGCATATTCCTTTTAGCTCCACTACAAAGAAACCTTTCTACTGTTAATCACTATAGTATTAATAATTAAATTATATTATTATTATATCATTAAAGGGTTGTACTGTAATTCTACAAAAACTGAATCAATGAACATTGTATTTAGATTGTACTTCTACATGTCATTTACATGACTTTACATATTTAATCATTAAAAGTGGAAAACATAAGGGCACAGTCTGGAGGAGTGCTTCCACAAAGAATTGGCTGCAATGAAGCACAACAAGAGGAAAGTTCAGAAGCTGCAATAAGAAAAGCACACGCTGAAGGAAGTGAGTATGGAAAGCAAGAAAACAATTTGTTCAATTCAGATAACTCCAGAGTTAGCTTATGTAAGTAAAATAAATGATGCTGTATCTCAAACAACAAAATAGAGAAGGAAAAGTAAAAGAGCTTCTGGTCCTGGGCCACAGGAGGCAGCTGCTTTGACCAGAAAGAAAGAGTGAAGAAGAAGGTGAGGGATGCTTGGGAAAGAAGAAAAAGAGAACCCATCTAGCCCTTTTCTTCTTCATCCGCGGCTCACTCTTTCTCAGTGGTGATGACTTGATGATCAGCATTGTGAGCTCACAGATAGAAGGAACAAGAACAGCACGCTTGTGTGTGGAGAAGTGGGGAGACGTGACTTCCTGTCACACTATGATCTATAGTCACTGCTACTACGGACTCCGAACGTGATTTCTCCCAGTCTCTCCTTTCTCTGCCAAAAATCAGAATATATCCACTTTTTGAGTCCATTATGCTTATAAATTGATACGATTTGTAATATGTTAAGGGTCATGATAAGTCTACACTTTTGCTCACTTAGCTAATTAAATATCTGTATTTCTTCCCCATAGACTACAGAGAGAGAGAGAGTGTGTGAGTCACAGTGTACTCCATCAAAAACAAGGAAGAATGAAGGTGCAGCCTCAAATGGCTTCACATTTAATTCCCAGTGGACCAAGGGATGGCCTTTCATCACGCCTGGAACTACACCTTTTCTTACTCACTTTTGGTGATTTAGAATTCAGACACCAGGGCAGAGCTGATGTGATTCACCACATCACATCACATGGTGTCATAGTTGTTTAGTGAGGAATAAAGTCTGTGACGGGAGACCAATCACAGGTTATTTCAGAGAGACGGTGCGTTTGTATTGACTGTTCTACAAGAGCACGTGCAGGTCACTTCGGGCAGTGAAACCCTGATTTAGTGGTGGAAAATCCTGCCAACAAAACCTGCAATTTGTGATCAATGTCCAATACCTCCTTGCCTACACCAGCATGTAGTACAACACGTCCCAGCTCCACATGGCGGTTTGGGCTCATTGTGTTTGATGCCATGTTGTGCCATGTGTTGTTTTGTACTATACGTCTCTGCAGGCAAAGGAGGTATTGGAAATGTATCACAAGTTGCAGGATTTCACCATCTGAAGGGACGTGTACATGTGTCTGCATTTGTAGAAGAGCCAATACAAACGCATGTCACTTTGAAATAACCTGTGATTGGCCAAAGTCCCCCGTCACAGGTTAGATTTTCTGAAGCATGAAAACATCCAAGAGGAGGGGCAGAAGTAGAGGTTTGCTCTCAGACCACTTGAATTACAATATGGTGTATGGTTAATATGGCATTTTTGTTCAATGATGCCACAATAAACTGCCTACCCCACCTTTAAGAAGCAATGATTAAATGTTACATGAACAAAACTTTACTTAACTTGTAATTAAATAAATACATTGATTGATTCTGAAGATCAAAACAACATTAATTGCCTAACTGCAGCACACTCGGCTATATGTAGATATATGACTGGGTTTACTATTTTAAATATACCAGAATAGCTGAGTGAAGGTGGCCATGACAATGGTGTAGCACAACATCCCATTGGCATGTTTGGACGACCTGAGCCCGCTGTTCAAGGAGTGTTCCCCTGATTCCAAGATAACCCAAAAGTAACAGCCATCATAAATAAGTGTATAGCCCCGGTTTGATGGATGAGCTAGTGAAATATCTTCGTGATCAGCCCTTCTCTTTAGCCTCTGATGAGTCCAACGATACTGGTAAGTGTGTATGTTCATGTTGACCATGAATGCAGAGTATGTACAACGAATCAATGTATTATATATTCTTATAACTCATGAACAATAAATGCAAGAAGTGTTGGAAACATTTGTGTCATCACAGGGGAGATGAATCCACTGACAGTTAAACTGGGGAGTTCACAAGGTGTCATCCAGCAATATCTTGACATGGGCCTGACATCAGGCACCAGCTGTGGCACTGCAGCGGCCATATTCAGCAAAATGAATGAGGCGCTGTAAGGGCACTATATCCTGTGTGGCCCTTGCCATTTGATAACGCTAGTGTCAATCTTGGAATAAGGAATTCCATTAAGAGCAGAGTCCTGGACCAAAATCCAACCATCTGCATTCTTGGCTGTCTCAGTGATGCACACACAGGTTGGCTTTACAGTCACAACTGCATTCTGCATTTGCAATTTTTAACTGAGTTGGCAACATTTTAGATTATGTAAAATTAAAAAACAAAAAGAAATGTTCTCACCCTCCAGATGTTAGGCTTTGATGTCAAAGATTTCTGTTTGATCTTACCTGCTGGTTTAAATCCAGCACATAACACAAGTTATCCTCATGTAACATTTATCGTAGCAGTGATTCAGAAATTTTTTGATGGGCCAGTCTAAAATACATGTATTGTTCCACTTGTGACACTGAGTACATGGAGGCACGTCAGCATTTGAGTATCAGGAGAAGGTTTGGATTTGGCCGTCAACCACACACTTCACCTCTACAAGGCCCTGACAAGCTACCTCAGATCCACTGGTTTGTAGTTCCATTTTAATTATTTATGTAAATAATGAAAAATGCATAAAATACAATTTTGCTATTTACTTACAGGCACTTCTACCTACATTCTGCCAGTTGAATATGTTGTTCCAGCACCCATGCATCTATGGACTGAATATAGTCTGAAAATGATTTGTAAATGTGTATTACATGATTTGTAACTGAAAAACCAAGATGAAAATATTTTACTTACAGATCTTTAACTTCAACAATCTGATCATTTTCACTTTCAAAAAGCTTCCATCGACTTTGCACCATTGATCAAAAGCTGTCTTGACAGTGCTGAGCTAGGAAGGAACGGAAGGCAGGACTATTAAATGACTCTTTTTAGCAACGTTTATTCAGCGCAGTATAAACCAGAATAAACTGGCCCACAAAGGATCAATGCTTTGTTGACAGTTATGAGACAGGAGTTATTTAGATTTACTTCTTTGGAATGGCTGAAGATATTGTCTCATCTGGTGTTCATTATTTATATAGAAACCTATAGAAAATGTATTCAACCTTCAGTGAAATCATATGCTTAAAAAAGGATGTTAATGTGCACATCTGTATTATATGGAAATGTATGGAGACTTCTGATGTGCTAATATTATTATGACTTTGAATGAAATGCCAGCCAAACCTTTTATAAATATCAGTTTCTCTGCAGTGTGACACATACATCCATTTTATGCACATGTATTATTTAATAATGAGTCTCCAGAGCATTGTGAGAAGTTATTCTATGGCACAAATATAATAATGATGGCCTGACTGAAATAAATAAAGCTTCATGAGGAATCCTAACTCAGACACACCTAAACCCTGCCATGTAAACCCACTCACCATCTTCATTTTCACAACTCTGAACTCAAAGAGGGGGCCTCACGGATCTCAGTCACACTGTGACTCAAAGCTTTGAGTCATCGTTAAGAGGCCGGGGATCAGAGCGGATGAGAGCGCTTCATTTTTTCCAGTCATTTTGGTAAAAAGACACATTTTCAGTCATTAACTGCAGTTAAAATGATCTGAACTCAGTGCTGTGCATAGCCGTATTTGTTTATCTGTGTTGGCTGATCCCGTTGCCCCTGGTGACATCACTCCATTGGTTTTGGAGTCATTGTTGTAGTGTACTTAAAGTATGAGCTAAACCAAAGCAACCAATGTAGAATTCATTATTTCCATTGGTTTTTGGGATGTGGTTTGTCTGTTGGCAATTTTGAGGTTTGTGTGTGTGTGTGTGTGTGTGTGTGTGTGTGTGTTACTGCTGAATATATTTACAGTTTATTTCCATATATTATGCTTGTGGTTGTTATGTTGAAAAGTCAAGGTTCAACCAGAATACAATATTCATTGAAACTGACATTGTGTTATTATCATAGGAGGTTATCTATCTTATTTTAGGTTGTGTTGAAAGTATAAATTAAAAAAATGCTATTGAAGATATAAAGCTGGGTCAATAGATTCTACAAAAATTAGTGAGCACTTGCTGCTGTGCCTCGTAAAAATAACATGCATATACAGCTAGAAAAAAGTAGTGCTGCTCTGTCTGACTGGAGGTGCAGCTGTTGGTGTACAGGGAGAACAGAAGGGGGGAAAGGACAAAGCCTTGAGGGTAACCGATGCTGATTGTCCGAGAGTCAGAGACATGCACTCCCAGCTTCACATGCTGCTTCCTGTCCGACAGGAAGTCTGT
>JAVQJL010029574.1:0-45232 GCA_036024295.1 Nannoperca obscura
AACTCCTGAAGGTTTATTGCAAAGGGGATTTTTTTGTAAACACAATCAGTTCATTATAAAATGCCCCCCCCCCCCCCCCCCCCCGCCTCGATTTCAAAGGACACGGGATTCAGCATAAATTTCATTATGTTAAGAAATTAGGAAGGATGATGCGTTCTTTCAGACGATGGATTATACAAGTGAAACCTGCTTTGTAGCTTGTGCTGCTATTGTGAAGCACATTTCACAGCAAATGTATTGCAAACCATTTCAGGGCCTTTGATATCTTAGCAGCACCGTTGATCAAATTACTTCTCATCCTCATTTCTTAAACTGCATCGCTGTATTTCCCCTGTGGCTAGCTATGAAATCAATTACCCACCCACCCACCTGCAGCCCAGCTAGATAAATGACCACCTCTCGCTGTCAGTCTGTGTGGCCGAATGTTTTCACCGTTCAGCTCATCTCCTTCCCCCTTACCGTCTCTGGCTCTCAACAGAAGGATGCAGAAGGGAAGGACAGAACTGTGTTTGACATACCGATCTTCACAGAGGAGTTCCTCAACCACAGCAAAGGTAAAGAGCTTCAAGGAAGCCAGCTGTCTTGTCGAGAAATACCTTGCAGTTGGTGTGCTGTGACTTTTTTTAAACCTCCATTTGTCTAAGTGTTTCTAAACACACCCCTGTGCTACCTCAAGAGAACTTCGTTTTATAGTGCTCCATCGTCCCAAAATAGTTCTGCGGTCCACCAAACTCGGCGATGCCCCAAACTCGGGCCAATCAAAAATTGATGATGGCGCTGCTTTATCGTCCCGCTGGACTATTCCTCTGTTGTACCATTGTGTCAGTTTCTCTCTCCGTTTGTGTTCCTCAACAGCACGTGAAGCAGAGATGCGGCAGCTGCGCAAGACCAACATGGAGTATGAGGAGCGCAACGCAGCGCTGCAGAAACACGTGGAGAGCATGCGCGGGGCAGTAGAGAGGCTGGAAGGCGACGTGATGCAAGAGAGGGGACGCAACGGCCTCCTCCACCAACACCTGGAGACCCTGCGCCAGGCACTCACCTCAAGCTTCTCCTCTGTGCCTCTGCCAGGTGAGGATCAGTAGAAGGATCAGTCTCCTAGAAGGTTTTCAGGACAGTTGAGATATGTGCAAGATGATGATGATCAAGTCAGGCATTCCCGCAGCCTCCTTTTGCTGACCAAGAGTTCTTCTCTCATCTATTACGACAGTGTCGACTTGGACCATTAGTTTTTGTAATCTTGGACAAAAATGAAATGTATCCCTGTTTTTTGAAAGTCAACAATTCTGCTGTGTGTGGAAAAAGAACATAAAATTGCTTTGCTTTTATTTCTGTAAGGGTGCAGTATGACTTTCACAACCACACACACACACACACACAGTTTTCTAATATTGATCAATGCTCATTATAAACAGCTATTGATGTGCCATGGCAGTAACACATCCCTTGACACAAATTCTGTAGCAAGCTATTAGTTTCAGAGACATAAATCGTAATGTAGTTGTGTTCCTACGTCCACTGTGTATTTACTGTGCTTTGAACTCCAACGTCTCTCCTCCTGGAGAGATACATGCTTCGACAGGTTGTACAGTAGAACCACCTGCTGTTCCTGCTGACACTGGCCATGTAAGTCAGGCTGGGAGCCCTTCTTAATTTGAACCTGTTCATTATTTAAATTTAAGAAACACTTGTTTAATGCGCATACAGTTCCCGTGTTAAGCTCACACCCACAGCTTTTCTCTTGCAATATTACCCACACCTATTTGAATGTGTTGCTCACACAGCAGAGACGCAGACACCGCAAACAGCACAAATTGATGTAACACCGCTGGAATGATTTCATAAGGCCGCGACTCTGACGCAGTCTGGAGGCATCCTTTGATAAATGGAGGCTCGGTGTTGTTGTGCTTGGATCCTTCGAATTCTGATTTGTCATCAGATGATTTCTGCCCTTCGCGTTCAGTGGTCACCCTTACGCCATCTAGTTGATGTCCAAACGTGTGTGTTTTATGTTTTTGTAGACTTTGATGTAGTTGCAACAACATAAATTAAAGACAAGGTTTGTGTTGTCCTGTGAACATCTTTCACCTTAATGACATCTACAAGCGTTAAAGCAGTTTTTAAGCGTACTTGTTGTCCCACAGGGAGTGGAGAGACGCCCACTCTTGACACCATTGACTCCTACATGAAGAGGCTCCATAGCATCATTGTCGGTAACCCCCAAGAACACGATAATCTCATCAACACTGTGAGAGACGTGGTCAACCGTTTGGACAGGTAAGAGCTGCTTTATTTGGATGGGGGGGCTTTTGATGACTTCAGTAACATTTTTGTTGCAACTAATAACTTCTCATTCTCGCCTGTCATATTTTTTATGAATTGTCTTGTCAATAAAATGTAAACAATAACAATAATCACTAGTTAAGAGACCATACGATTTCTCTCTCAGTCTGACCAAAATACACCAATTAGTCTAATTGACAATTTCACCTCAAGGTCCATTTATTCAAAAGCTTGTTTAATTGTTTCAGGAGTGTTGGATTATTTTAGTTTCAGCTGTGAACGAATTATGAGTATCTTCTGCTGTCTTTTGCCCTAGATAATTGGACCAAGTCAAAGTGATTTGATGGATTGAGATTCACAGTGACGTTCAGTAGACGCTGCTCTCTGACGGTGGCTCTTCCTGTCGATCTGTCATCCCAATTGATTTTAAACCGTCTTTTACGACTCCGCTAAGATGATGTAGGTGAAGGTGATGTAACGTCTCATATTTATTTATTATTTTTTACATATTTTTAAAACTCTGTTCACACGTTATTAATATAGCTGTAGTTTGTTTTATAAAATAATCAGATGACAAGACATTTTCTGTCATTGCTCCTGTTCTGTCTTCACTGTCCATTTATAGAAAATGCTTCCACAACATTATCTGAACCATTATCTGATCAAAGACAAATGTGTCAGTGGGTTTCTATTTACCATATCCAAGAGATATTGTTGAGCAGACTCTTTTTTTCTTTTTCTGCTGAAGAGTGAAAAAAAACGTGCCATTTATTCTCTTTTCCAGTGTGAAAAAGTGTTTGTGTTTTCAATAAACGTATTTACATCATGTGACCAGTCAGTTTGTTTGGATAGGTTCATGACATGCTGGGAATATGTTTGCACTGAAACGAAAATCAAAGTTAGGTACACTTGGTACCATTGCCCTAGATTTCTTATTTCATCTTAACTTTCAACTCTCAAAGTCTCTCTCAAAGTTAGTAAAATGTATGTAACAGCCACTCTCAAGTGTTAAAATGATCTCTCTTTGATGGAGTGTCTAACATTTGCAAATATGAATATTGAAGTTCAGTTATTTGCCAGACTAAACGCTGCATTCCCAGTTTGTGACACACTAACAAGAACTGCCTTTTAACAAACTAGTTTTTAAATCAATCTACAATATTAAAAAGTGTATAATTCTGTAAAGTTCTGTAATACATCACTGTTTGGAATTGTGCTTGGTCAGCGCCTAAGCTTATTTACTTTGAGTTGGTTGTGGAGTCAAAACGGTTTGGAGTTAATTGTTAAGTTAATTGAGCGGCTCTGCTGTAATTTACTGGAATCTGGAGAAAGAAACACAAATGATTTAGCACTCTGTGGCTCAGTCACAGCCACTGAGCTGCACACAGCTTTGGGAAAACAATAACCTACTGTATTATGCTTGAGGATTTCCCCACTTGTGGCCTTGTTAGAACAAAATGACTGTAGAAGCCATAAATCCTTTTTAGTAAATTTATATTATAATATAATTTAAAATGAATGTTCCTATATGATCAGAGGCTGCCCAATTAGCTTGGATGCAAACTATAAAGTTGCTAACACAGTACTGTATTTGTTTTTGATTTGATATTATGAGCCCTTCCTGTTTCCATTCACTGATGCCCTTTTCCTCTTTGCCAGCTGAGACTTCCTGTCCATAAATGTGTCGCGGTGTTATATCCAACAATGTCTTTAACAGATGTTCTGTTCCCACAGGAGAGTGTCGGGTATTATTCAGTGAACTAATACTACAATTGCTGACTGCTATGATAATGATGTGTGGACAGAGGGGGGACTCCATGTTTCTATTTTACATTTACACTGCAAAAATTCAGCTCCTCAGAGCCAAGCCTCCCTGAGCCATGTGATAAAGTGTGGAGAGGACGTTATGAAAGTTTGAGATTTTACAATCTGGAGGCTGATCAAATGCCAGCGAGCAACAGCTTTGCAGTTAAATGTGTGGACAAGTGTGTACTTTTGACAAGACTAAGAATTTACAGCTACAGTTAGTTTCTTAGTGATGTAATGTCAGCATGCTAACATGTTCACAGTGACAATGATAATGTTTAGGTATACTGTTTACCATGTTCACCATTTTAGTTAAAGTGTGTTAGCATGCTAACATTTGCAAATTAGCACAAATTGTCCCTATTTATTTGGTCACAAACCAAAGCAATGTACACATTTCTTTCTTCTTTACCTAATAATGAGGCTAGATGAAACATTCTAAGGGGGGATGCTTAACCATCCAGTTGTTAAGACATTTGACTCGCTACCAAAAATATCAACCTCATGGTGGCAGTAGAGGAAAAGTCAATGGATCACAAAAGTCATTAGGATACATCATCTGGCAACCATGCATGTCTACAAAATGTTGTGCCAATCTAGTTGATGTTGAGCCATTTCAACAGACAAGTTAACGTTTTTATGTGTTGATGGCACTAGATGAAAAGATCATCAAGGTCTTTTGAGGTCATCCTCTGGGCACCATGAATATGTGGACCAATTTCCATGCAATACATGTTGGGACATTTTGCTAAAAAACAAAAATGTCAACCTTATGGCGTAGTTGGAGGAAAAGTCAGAATCACCAAAGTAATTAGGATCATCCTCTGTGGACCATGAATGCCTGTACAAAATGTGTCAATTCATTCAATTACTGTGAAGATATTTCAGTCCGGACCAAAGTGGTTGCCGACCAACATTGCCATCCCTAGAGTCATGCTGCTGGTGTGGCTAAACATGCAAAATATAAAGCAACCCTATCTCTTTTATGATGTACTATGGGACATAAACTACATCCAGTGGCGCTTCTGTGACCACTGAGATGCTCACTAGCTTATTAGAGTTGTTTACCTTTTAACTTCTGGGATCATTTTTCACATGTTCACTGCTTGGTGTGTGCAGTAGGCCCCAAAGCTCATTTCTATAATGAGCTTAGCTAGAGCCTTCTTTTTGCTTTGATGTTGGCCCAAAGCTGTAAAAAAAGAAAAAAACACACGGAAAAATGGGGAAAAGGACGAATGGTGAAGAGTAATGGTTCATACCTTGTTATCACATTTTACCTTTAAGTCCAGATTTTGACCCGTTTCACCCAACTCCAAGCTGCCAATCTGTCTTCATCAATCTGTTTGAAGACATGACAGAACTGTTGGAGCAGAGAAATGGTGTGGCTGTGCTCTACTCCCTCAAGATGTCCCTCCGCTTGCCCGCCTCTCGCCACGCCACCATCACACCCGGTCTTTTGTCTTCACAAAGAAACACCCACTGAAATAAAAACAGCCCCTTCCTCTTCTGTAGAGCCATGTCTGCATCCGTGGCCGCTTTCCTGCCCGTGGAGTGGCGGGTTGACATTAGGGAGAGAAGCCAGCACCCGCAGAGAGCCACAGATCCTGGACCAGAGGAGGGAGGGAGTGACTCAGAGCAGAAAGGATGAGTCAGGCATCATGTGCTGAATTGGCACTCAACTGTTTCAATGTCCTGAATGGTTTCTGTGAGCACTGTTATGGTCAAAATAAGCTACCTTTTGTTAGTGCACTGAGGCATGGTCAAAGCAGTTGGCAGTGTGGTTTTGCTTTGATTATGTGAGCCAATATCATCTACAGTGATAGATTTTTAAAAAATACTTTCTGATGGCACAAAATTCCCCCCTTTATTTAATCAATAAAGAATTCAGTTCAGTGAGACACTGCTGAAGGCCATTGTTGACCTCAGTGTCTGGAGTGGGAGGTCACTATTAACTGTGATTGGGTAGCTCTTTCATTTGACAATCTAATTTAATTACTTTATGAGTAGGATAATCTATTATTCAATCATATGTTCAGATGATTTCAAATAAATCATACTTTGTCGCCTGAAAGTTCTTCAAAGGAGAAACACTGGTTCAGTGCAATAGTATTTCTGATTCTCTGTGGATTTTCCTTACAGGACATTTAGATCAGTGTTATGGTTGTCTTCTGTGGCTTGTTTAAAAATACTTAAGCAGGACAGATACTTGCTGTAACAAAGGTTTTAACCCATGTCTTCTGGTTAAATGTCTCCCGAAAGCTGATGGAAATGGAGTCCTTATGAAAGATGAGGGATATGAAATATTCTGTCGGCTTCTACTTCCATAATAGGGCAAAGTAAAATTTAATTTCTCATCCAGAGTTAGCCAATTTTTCTTCATTCCATCATCAATGTTCTCATTTGTTAACTGTGTTGCTGATGTGAGTCAGTTCAAACTTTATTGCGTCCGTTCCAGCCGACCCTGACTCACGCCGCCCTGTCTCTGGGACTTAGCTCCACCAAAGTCAGCATTTTGTGATGATATGCACTCACTGATACAGATACTGATACACACTGATAATATAATAATCATGGTGGCATGTCTTGGATTACCTACGCTACATGTGAGTTTCTTGCATTAACACCCTTTTGAAATCATTTAGAGTGACTGTGATGCTAAAACATTTTTTGTTGCCAGTGTTTCAGCTTAGTTTAATTTCTTGAAATTGAATTTGTGTTGGATATTGATTATTTTGAAAATGGCAGTGACACACTGGATTATAACATTGGTTTTCTTCATGGTAGCTACAGGGCAAAATACAATGTCATATTGCATGCTCTCCAAGAAATGAAACTATTGCCTGATGCATGTCAGTTATTTCAAAATGGTTTGGCCTTACAGACAAAAAATATTTGAGGGAATTGAAAATGATCTTGATCACAGTAAAGGAACACTTTTGCACTTTTGGAAACCTGCTATATACAAACGATCACAAAATACTGCTAGTAATGGTTATGCCAGAAAATGTAAAGATAAAAATATGTCTATAAAGACAATGATGATGAGTTTTCCACATGATAAAATTGCCTATTTGATCAAAAGTGTTCCTGGCAAGTGTTTTAAAAGTTCTTTTGGCTTTAACTTTAACCCCCACTATTTTAAAAAGGGCTTTTTGGATACTTCAGCATATAATGCAAAAGTGGACTGCTTAAAATGAGCAATTTCCAAATGGGGTTAGTTTTATTGTCTCCTTGGTCTTCATCTCTAAAGACAAGCATGGTGCTCTCGCACGTGAGGGATGCAGGCTAATTGCACAAAAGTATACAACAGTATCCTGCTAAGTCGTATTTATTCAGCTGAGGAGAATTACTGTTAAAAAGGCAAAAGAGGAAAGTGTGAGTCATCCTTCCTTTTCCTTGAACTATCATCCTCTCCATCTCCCCAAGCCCTAGAAAATCCTTGGCCTCAGTGCCCGGGATTGGGGCAGGGAGGAGGAGGAGGAGGAAACAATGCTTGGAATGTGTAAAAAACTTGAGTCATTCCCACATGTCAACCTCTGGCTCAGCTCCTCCTCCTCTTCCCAAATGCACGTTGCCTTCAGGTTCTCCCCACAAGCTCGTTTATATGGTTTCTCATAAGCTGCCTCAAACATACAATCCATTGCTTGTTATTATCGACTTTAATTCTGTAGAAAAAGATGCTCCAGAGCAGCAAATGTTAAAGCTCCTACAAACTGGGTGTGATCTTAATGGTCTCTTACATCAACTGCAAAGCATTAACTTTAAAACTAAATGTAAAGTTTGTTACATATGCTGTTGGTATTCTAAACTAAATATCATCCTCAGAATGGAGGGGGAAATAGGTCATTTTACAGTTACACTTACCTGTGTTTTTCCTGTAAACTTGGCCCTTAATCATGATTGGAATATTTCCCACAGCACCCGAAGGCAGCAGAAGAGGAGGGGGTTTCCTCTCCAGCGCTCATGATCCCTTATGAGAAGCAGCATCATGTCATTAAAAGACACACTGACTGCACTCAACGCTTTTCAATAACGTGCTCACACTCACCGTCTGTGGCTTTGTGCTGCACATCTGTTTGCTTCCTTCTGATATCAGCTGTCTTTTCCACAAAAACACGCTTCTGAATAACTACTTTCAATCACTTCTGCTTTGGAGTGTGGCCTCAAGTAAAGTAAAGTAAAAGCCCTTCAGTTTAATTTGGTAAGTAATATTATCAGCAAAATGTACTTTAATTATCAAGTACTTGTTATGCACAATGACCCCAGAATGTTTCAGATTATTATTATTTTACTACTGACTCATTCAGTGTCCAATAAATACAGTGAAGTAAACAGTTAAATGTTTGGAAAAAAGTAAAGCACAAGCACTTCACAATTGTACATAAATTAATGTACTTGCTTCCTTTTTTTAACACAACTGAGTTGAACACAACTGACTATAAAAGATGCATTGCCCAGAGTCCCAGTAACCATAAATATGATACATGACATCACATAAAAAATGGACTTCACTATCTAATGAGACTGTTAAAGCAGAAGACTTATCTATATTATTTATTACACGTTGACAAGCTATACAGTTGATAGCTAAACTTAAAGGAATGTAGCTATTATTGAGGTTAAGACATATTAGCCGCAACAGCATATTCTTTTGCTAATTAACTTTAATGAATTTGAGAATTCATTCCTGACCTTGGAAACTCGAGGTCCACTTGCTAGCTTCTTCTGAGACTTTCAGACTTTTTTTTTTAACATCCTATTACTTTCAGGCTACCGCTTATCTAAAAACATCTAGGATTTGTATTATTTTTTACAAACAGGCCTTCAGAACAAACAGATTTCCACCTGTATGGAAGGTTTGGTGTGCCTTGTGAAATGCGCGTTCACGCGGTTCTCCTGGCCTGCCCAGTATCCCAGTCCGCTCGTGCCCGCGCCAGGCTGGTGGAAAAAACTGCAGCGGCTGTTACCGGAGCCCCAGAGAGAGGAGCCGAGAGCGAACAATCACGGGCTCTGGCAGTGGTTGAGTCACACACACTCGGATTTTCGCTATTCCTGCCGAAGACGACGTTGTCAAAACCGGGATATATGGCTGCCAAGAAGTGGTAGTATCGACGGGGAGATATTCGGCGCCTGAATGGTATGGAAAAGTTAGCCAAGGGTTCCTTTTTGCAAAATTGAAAGTGCCTCAGCCACAAGTCTCGTCAGTTTCCTTCGGTTGCCAAGTTCCAGTTCGTACGGCAGCAGGGGAATGTCGTGTCCTTACGAGTAAGCTAACGGGTCTGGGAGTTACGGTGCCGCTAGCAGTAAGGTTTATGCAAGTCCACGTCCAGGGATGCGGAGACGGCAGAGAAGTTTGCTAGCCGTCGTTTCGTTTCGCCGAATTGAATGGTAGCTAATTACCGACTGCGTGTTGACTTCGTAACGTTGCAACACAACTAGCTGCTACTGTCATAACTTGAGAAAACACCGGCGCGCAGCTCCGTTTCTCCCCGAATGTGATGCCGCTTGTGTTTGGTTCTTTGCTCCGGAGTTAGTTTAGCGTGTGCACCTGGGTTTTGGAGACGAGCCCACGCCAAAAAGACCACTTCTCAGTGTTTACAAAAAGGTACGGGCAGCGTTTAACTTACCGCCGCCGACCCACACAGGGGTCCTGGGACCGCCAGGGGTCCTGTAGAGGGAACCAGTGGGAGAAGGTTGTGTAGGAGAGATATTTCACCACCTTAAATGTCGATATAATAACGTAATAAAACAGAGGAATGAGTGGAAAGAGAAGAGGACGTTTGATTGTTGCCAGCATTTGTTACCCTCCTACCTGCAGAGGACAGCTATGTACTGCAAGTTATGTGCATTTCATCACCAAGTGGGAGTCTGCGGCGTAAAACGAACATTTAGTTCCACTTGGAGTAATACTGATTTCATTTTAATAATTAGATTGGTGTGCGTGTACAATAATTCTTCATTTAAAGGTGTGGTTCATTCCAGTTCACCCTACCCTACCTGTAAACACGTGTAGGGGATCAGAAAGTCTTGTCCTATTTCCATCAAGGACCTGTCTTTAACCTGTGGTTCCTAACTGGCGTCCCTTTTACCAAAAACTTCATCACCCATGTTATTTACCATGACAAGCCATTTACATAAGACTCCAGAGTGGGACATGTCTTAGCTAGCGTATAACATAAATGAGCTGTTGTTGTCTACAATACACCAGGCTTTAATATTAGTAATTATTTGATGGTTTGAATAGAAGTCTCTCTCTGCTCCTGTAAATCAAAATAAATACCAAATTTATAGTTTACAGCATTAAATAGCACATAAAATATATCAGAATCAGTACTGTTCAATTTAATTTGAGGTCGTAGGAGATGTGATCCTTTCACCTGTCAACATCTGCGGCCTCACTCAGGTGAGTTCGGAGTCACCTAGAGGCTATTCGGTCTGACAGGCAGCCGCTAATTAAAGATTCAAGAATGAAATATATCGCGGTCAGTTGAATGATGATAAAAGATTAAAAGTTCTGTTTTGTTATTCAGAACAAGATTGAAAAAAAACTGTTTCCAGGAAAACTGTGAAAACGTCGGCCGTCCCAGTTTCCCAGCAGCGTCTTCAATAAACTTGTTTTGTTCGACCTACAATTCAAAACCCAAAGATATTCAGTGTACTATCATATATCTATGAAAAATGGCTGAAAATTGTATATCAATTAATTGACCAGTCAGTTCAGTTCTAGGTGTAAGAGTTTGACAATGAGCAGTGGAGGGCATCACATTGTTTTGACCATTCCTCCTACAAAATGTCACACAGTATCACACTACGAAAACCCAATCCAGGAGGCATTTCTGCTGAAATCCACAACGTCTTCGATTCTTCTTTTTGTGTGACGAATGCGTTTGTGAAAGTACGACATTCTTCAGTTTGCAAGTGTCATAAGTTCAGACCGGTGAAAGTTGAAGTACATTACCGCTGTAAACCCTCGGCCCATTCAAAACAGACACTGGGCTCTCTTGATAAACGAGACACTCTGTGCACTCATGTGGGACTGTAGTTGTCAGTTCTTGTTTTTACTTGCTCCTCGCTCTTGTTTTGATTACCACTGGTGGGATTGACAGTGTCAACAGAGGCAGGCGTCTGACATTGTTACTTCTTCACCTGTGTAAAGTGGATAGGGGGTGGGTGGGGGTAGGGTTGGGCGAGATTTGGCACAATTGCCTCCTGATAAGTGCCCTGCGGATGCCTGTCCCCAAAGTATGTGGGACAAATATTTGTTGGATTGTTTCCTACATTTCTGACTTGTGAACATACCTTGCATTCTTTGTGGGAAGCAACAGGCAAGCAAGATGGTGTTTTGTGGTGATCTTGAGCTCTCAGTTTCACCGTTCTGCAAGAGGTCCTGTGATTCACGGTGTCTTGTGACTGATAAAGTATGACAGTTGTAGGATATATGCCTAAATGATCAGAATGTCTCATGACATTTGTTATTTCATGGCAGCTGCTCAACAGTCGCCAGTATTTTATTTGCCTTTCGCCTTTCTGTTTGCGTATCAGCTGCGGTATTGATGAACGCTACTACAGCGGTGTGTTAGAAGAGATGACAAATTACATTTCCATTACAATAGGCTCTTTTTGTGTTGTAAAGGAATGTCATGAATGATTCAGTGGCCGCCGCCTCGAGGCATATTTTGAAACGGCAGAGCAGTGAGACGTTCAAAATCTGTCCCTTTGCGTTGTGAAGGGATGAAAGTTGTTTCTGTTTGCCAAAAAGATCAGTGACCCAGAGCTTTACATGAACTGAGGCTAATCAATATTTGTTCATCAAATTGATAAGACATGCATGCTGAGGTAGGGGAAGTGCCAGTTATGTATCAAACTAATTCTAATCTTTGAATTTTGAACGATGAAGTGGAGACTCTCTGCTTGTTTGCCTCCTGTAAAACAACGACAAAACAAAAGATAAGCTACGTTCCAATACACGTATTAGCGTAATTAGCTAGTGCTGCATTGGACATCATTATTACATAAACATCATTTGAAAGCATTAAACATGTGCAGTTATAATGTTGCCACTGAAGCAAAGCATGTTATTGGTTTATTTGAATCTAATAAGCTATTTTAAGACATTCACACTTGTGCTTTGGAATCTGTGTTTTTTGTCTTTATATATCAATGCATGGACTTTCAAGTAGCATTGTTTTCCCCCTCAGGCATTATAGTATTTTGGGATGAAACTATTGAATTATGTATGAGTGCACACGTTAGTCCACTTCGAAGACGTGAAATTATGCACAGTCCTTCTACTTTAAATAGCACAAAACTTTGCCTGAATTTTACTTGCTTTTAATTGTTACTTAGATGTTTGTAACCCAGCATTAAAGGCGGAGTGTGCTTTTTATATTTTTTAAGAAAAGATGCCGATCGTGTTTGCATGATTCTTGCTCCTCTCTCAATTTGTTTTGGAGAAAATTCAGTGACATAAACAATAGGTAGATTTCTTGCTTGACAGAATGCACATGTGTATGTGTGGGCGGAGGAAGTGCCATGTGACACCATGGCCCTTGACCTCTCCCCCTTGCCCTGAGCCAGGGCTTGAGCTAGGTAACAGGTGTGACCCAGAGGTTAAGGAGCAAAGACACACGCACACACACACATACACACTCTCATAGAGGGGCATTTGCAATAGAGTCTGTAGTTAACACTGCATTTTGAAGCTTTTACATGTCTTCATGAGGGCGGTTGCTAACAAGTGGCTAAATGAGACTACAGAGATTGTCTGGGACATTAAACATCATCACGCCAAACACAGAAACTGATATACTCACTTGTCTGCCTTCACACTTTTTACAAATCTCTGACTCAAGCCTGTGACTTCAGCATAGAACTGTGATTTGTGAACTGTAATGAGACTTCTCTGTGTGATAGCCTATTGAAAATACTGCGTCTCAATCCTGGTTCATGCATCTCTTTTTCTGAAGTGTCTTTGAACGAGCCTCCTCACTCCAGGACTGCCGTTCTGTGGCTGGGGCTCCACTCCTGTGGAGACGGACGAGTTATGGAGATCAATGAAGTAACACATTCATATTTTAGTTTCTGATATTCTTGGTGAGAGCCGGTAAACTGTTCATATCTCTTTAGGCAGAAATGTTGCCGCTAACACTCCCGTCAGTTGACTGAAAATGCTGCCCATGTTAAATGATTGGTTTGTCAAAAATGTGTATTTATTGAGTAATTAGGATCAAGGTTTAAAATGCAGCAAATCACACCAACACAACTCTACATCTCCAAATTGCCAAATCTCCACAAAGATCATTTCTACTTGACTTTTTCCAAATGTCACACTCTTTGTGAGAAACAACATTGTTCACTTTGTACATTGTACACCATCACGGATTTGGCCATGAAATTGCCCCTTAAACAAAACACTCCAGGTTTTAGAAGGTCAGTGGAGCCTGATAAAGTGCAGTTTGGGCTGGGAGTCATGTCTACAAACTTCAGTGCTGTCTGCAATCAAGGCAGAGCTGTAGCCCAGTTGCGTTTTGTTTTGGATCTGTGGTCCTGATATAATTTGTGCTGGCAGCTCCAGGTCGTGGCTTATACAGAGTACTTTTTGCAGCTATCAGGCAATAACATTGCACCTACCAAAATTCAGTGTATAGTGCCATCTGAGTCATCCAGGTGGGAAGATGTCAGAACAAATTAAAGTAATCCTCTGGACTCCTGAAGTGTGATGAAACATTTTGCAGTTGAACAACAAGTCGAGTAACATGAAGATTTGTGTTGACTACCAAAATACAGTTTTTTATGAATGATTTCTTCTTGAATTGAAATGCATTTCTTCATGAAATCAAACATTAACTATGTAATCTTATCACATGAAGATAAAAGGGACATTTTCAGTTCTTTACTTGATTCCACACTTGTTGCATCGTACCAGTCCTGTGGCTCCTTGCTAGACTTTCGATGATAAAGGAGCAGATCACACTGAGATCTTACACCAAGCCAGAAGGCATGTATTCCTGCCAGGGTATTTGATCTGTGATAGAGGGATACTCATCGTTGTCTCACCAGCAACCTTGTGTGCGCTGTGCTCCTGTTTGTTTGTGTATCTGTTTGACCATGTGTGTGCTCATACATGCAATAAAGCAGTAAAGTGGGATAAGAGCTTTAATAAGGAGGAGTTGGAGGAAGGCACATCAGGCTATGACTGAGCTATTTGCCTCTGTGATCCAGACACAGTGACCTGAGTCATATTTTGTAGACTTACGCTGTAATCTAAAATGTTATTATCTGTTACTGGTATATGTTATAAAGGAGATTTTTTTTTATCTCAGTGAGACTTTTTCCTGGTTAAATACATTTTAAAGAAGAATTAAAAGATGATTTAATTGAATCATTTGTCAGAAGATGATAATTCCTCTAATCTTTACTGCATTGGCTTTGTTTTCCATGTTATCATGCCATTTATTCATTGTTTTAAGAAAGCTGATTCATTTTTTGATAAGCTATTAGCTAAGGTGTTGACCTTGGAAATGGAAGTCTAATGAGCTATTAGCTGAATTGAATTTATAATGTAGTAAAGCTGCATATAAAAGCTGTTGAATTAATCAAAAGGCACATCAGCTTGTTGTGTAAGTTGCATATATCTAGCCTTTAGACAAGTTATTTATGAAAGATGCAGTCTTAAAAAAAAGATTTATTAAGTCAGAATGCATTATTCTAATAAGCCTCTGTGCTACATCTGTTTTGCTATGCACGCAAACGACCATTAGCTCAGATGATGACCTTAATGACCCAAGGCTGGCTAGAAGCTGCTTACCCATTGCCAAACTTTGTCCTTTCACCAAAGCTTGTGATTAAAAGTGTGTCTCCTTCTCACAGGCCAGCCAGAGTTCAACTATCCAGCATCCCAAACTGACTTAATGGGCTAAAGCTGTTGGACACAGTGATTTAATGCTGTCAGATATTCTCCTTTTGAACTGAACAGTGGGTGAGGGGTAGACTGCTCCTAGTATCATTGTCCTGTGGGGTCCATAAAACAAAGGCTGAAGCAGAGCCTGTGGTGATGTAAGGCCTTTTCGTTGTTGACGTCTTCCAGACCTCTCACCTGTCTCCCTGCTTGTAAAAAGCACTATGATGTCTCGTTAATGTCTCTTTAATAGCTGATTGATGTGGGTCATGTCAGACATTACATTAGCTGTTGCTTTTGGCCATCAGCGAAAAGCCTAACGGGTGATAACATGTCAGCACGTAGAACGAATGCTCCACCGTTTTTGATGTTGATGAATGACCTGATGATGTACTTCAGTCTCGGATCCCACAAGGATTTCACCCTGGCTTGGAGACCATCCTCAGACCTGTTTCTAACACCACTATTACCCTTTTTTTCCACCAACATGGAACCGGTCCTTCTGTGCATTTCGACCAAAAGTTGGTTCCCAATGGTTCCGATAAAATCTGGTGGAAACGTGGGCTGGTTTTCTAGAAAGCACCAAAGTTCCAAGAATCCTGTACATAATCAGTTTAAAAATCAAATCTGATTTAGTGGAGAGAGGACATTAGATGGGCTCAATTTGAATACTTAAAATAAAAATAGTGGGTCTTGGCCATAGGCAAAGTCAGCTAACTCATTTTATTCAAACTTCTCAGAGCAGTATTAATGATTAGAGTCTATAGATTTTACAAATTTGTGTTCTTTGCCCACGTCAATCACACACTGTACATTCTGACCCTGAAACCAAAGGCTTCATTTGGAGATTCCTTCAAGCGTCCCCTCCAGCTGCGTTGCATTCCAAGCTTGATATGTTCCTTTATTTCTCAGGCTCCCATGTACTAACCGAGCAGCAGACTGGGAATAATAAGTGATGTTGTGGCTGTAACCTCTCATAGTTTTTGATCAAAGGTGTCAGATTTGTTGTACAGTTTTGCTAAAGTACAAAATCCCAAAATAAACTAAAGCAGCTTCAGTGTAGACTAAAACATAATTAAAGTATAGTTAAAATCAAATCATACCTCTACAGAAAATGACAAATAGACTAGTAACAAAATTACCATACAGCCTGACTATCAGGCTAATCCCATTTCCCACCTATAGTACAAACTCAATTTACCCTTAAAAAGTCCCAAACCAACAACAAGGAATGTGTTATGCAATAATAACGTGTCCTAACTTCTCTATCATTTAATGCTGTCTTTGAAGGAAGTTTGTAATTTGCTCTTTACTCTTCTGCGGAATATTATCTGTGCTGTCTTTATTACCATAAAATGTAGAAACTGTGCCTGAATAAAAGAGTTTTGCAATCCTAGCTCCTAATACCTCCGTCAGTCTGAGAACTAACACAGCTTACAGCCTGAGGCTAGAACGAGAGATGGCCAATAAAGAACTTACAATATGTGGTGGTAGATCAAAATCCCTGGATGAAGCCGGTTTCCAATTTCATTTAGGAGCAAAATGCCTTTAGGCTCGGTCCCACAGTTCTGCATTTCTAGTGATTTAAATCTGGGTGTGGATGGGTATGGGGTAAAGCAAATAACTCTTGAAATACAAATAAAATTCACTGTCGACACTCTGACAAGAGTTACATGCAGTCACATGCATTTGAGCCCACCCAGCATGTGTGCACACCTGCACATGCACACCTAACGTTTCCAACACTGTCATCATGTGTCTCTGGGACAGGTAAAAAATATCCCCCCGCATCAATAGCATTTCTTCAGTTAGGCTTTTGATCTAGGAGAGTGTTGGCACTAGTCTGGCCCAGTGGCCACTGCTCTCAGGGATTTGCCTAGACTGACAGTCTGACTATCAAAGACCCAGACTGACTTTTACACTGGACAAATGCCACCAAACAAGGAAACAGAAACTCTGCTGACCTGTCGTACTGTCTACTATCTTGGGTATGCTTTTATTGTGAATACATTTCTCAAATGTCTGTGGTTTAGTTGTTTCTATGTTGGATTTTGGGTTTGAGTTTTAAGTGATGTAAATATAAAAAAACAACGGTGTTACATGATCTCTAACTTTTAACTGCCTTGATACTGTATTGAACTCCATATATGGAAGGATAATCCTCTCTTGCGAGTACCGTGGTGATCTATCTACACAAGTATTTGTTTGAGTTAGGACGAGGCCTCCGTGATTGGTTGTGGCTATGGTGAGGCCAAAACAATTCTGGCTTACTTGAATTGTTGAGCGCACAGAGGGGTACTGCTGCTTTTGGCCAAGTTGTGATCTCACTAACGCTCCTGGACTCAGGCTGCATCTTAAAATAACATGCGACGTGTTGTGCCGAAGTCTCTCAGACATACCTTGCTGCTGTTGGACTTGTTTACCATGGTGAACCTGAGCTCTGCCTGCTGTTGGAGATTACAGGGCTGGATGGGGGCCACTTGCATGCCTCAATACTATCTCGTACATTAATCAGAAGCTTTTCAGGATGAGTTATGGTAGGTTTTTGGAGGTGGGTTTTGTGAGTTTGCGTGTTTGTTTGTTGGATATCAGATTATTCATCAGCCACACAGCTTTGCCTGAGGAAGGTAAGGTAAGTTCCTTTTTTTTTTTTTTTTTGCTTGATTTTTCAATTTCCTTTAGTTGTGGATGTATTCTATATGGTCTAAATATTCTGGATAGTTCTTAATTTGCATCTTGACAAAGCTCAGTGGAAAATAGAAGTCTCATATATTAAAAATAAGATGGATGGAGGTGGTCAATGTGATGCTTCTCTGCAAATCCACACTTATAAATGGCTCTTCCTGACACTGCAAATATATAAAACCTTCCGCCTCTGTTCTGATACTAAACTAGGTCATTGTGACTGGTCTTATTTTCATCCAAATGTGAAATTTAGAAATGCTCTTATCTCTCGTTCTTACAATAAACCCCTTGTCTTTTTTTATGTCCGTTTTTAATCTTGCCCTAAATCAGTGATGGACAGGCACAACTTTAATACCTCTGTGCCTCGGCTTTGGCTGATTTGAGGTATTGGGAACGTCGTGTTAAGTGCTGTCTTGAACTGTAGTAGTTGACAGAAATATGTACAACCTGTGTAATGTGGCTACTATCTAATCACAGTTTTATTACTTTGTCACAGGCAATGACACATTAACAATTTCTACCTCATAAATACTGTAGGCCAATGTTGGCAACCCTAAAATATTGCCAAAAATGAGTAATTCTACATTTTGGTTGTCAATGCGGTTATTAGCCAAAGTACTGTAGGCAGTATGGCCAATATCTTAACGTTCATGAGAATTTATATCTGTATGATGGTATGTAAAATCTTATTTGTTGTTGTGTTGAGCATGATTAAGACAAAGCGTTTAATGACTGTCCGCTATTCTGAGCCTTTCTTCAACTCAAACTAAAAGTGTCCTTTATCGTCAACAAACTCCTGTAACTCCTGTAAACTCCAATGGAAACCTGTAGGAGAGAGGTGTTGATTAAAATGTATGGTCGTTTTGAAGGATGTAGTTTGTGGTGCTGTTGAATTGTATTGTGTTAGTGACATGTTTCTAGCGCTGTTCTATTTAGTTCACTTCACCCCATTATATCAGAGAGGGTAGATTAAATTACACCTGTCTGTATAATGCATGCTCGGCTAGGTGTACCTAATAACCTGGCAACTGAGTGTAATTCCAGTGGGAGACAAAGTGTACTATTAAATTAGTGCAAATTAAACTAGGCAGGCTTAGACCACGAATGATTCATCCTTGATTCTGCATGGATAATGAGAGAAAATTACATTTGAATTGAATATGAGCTGAGAACAAAGGCTGTGCAGCTGCAACAATACATTTATTAGAAGAACAGTCATACCTTTATGACTTAGCATTCCAAGGTGGTTAAGACATTACGCAACATTCACGGTGAAAATGTATCCTAGGATCACCACCTCATCACTCGTAAACAAACATCCGCTGCCTGCCCTTGCCTGACACACTGAGACTCTTTTCTGCAAATAATCCTGTTGGTGCTGCTGCTCAAATTAAATTCGCAGACTCACCCCATTCTCAAGTCCCCCAGCTGAGTGAGGGCACATCTCAAATTACCTGTTAACTCAAGGCATCTAGACCCTCCTGTTGGTCACTGTCTCGCGTAGGCTGCACACATAAACACACCCCATCCACTCTGTGATCTCATTAGCAATATCAGCGCATGCCGAATCTCTGTAGCCTCTAACTGCCTAAGGTTGTGTAAGCGCTTGTTGTTCGGTGCGTGACTTGATCTGGATAACATGAAGATAAAAATGGCAAGAATACAAACTCTCCCGTTCCTTCAGACCCAGTCCACACCCGGGCCCATACCACAGCTATATCAGGCTGGCAGGCTGACTGGGGTCTCCTGGCTGGTTGTTTGTAGAGGATGAGACGAGTGTGACGTGTCTGTCTGAGAATGGTGTGAAAGAAAGCACATAGCATATTGAGGAAAGAAGGAACGGAAGTTCTTATTCAGACCATAGGAGCACTTTTGCGGAGTTGGTGTTTGAACTGGCTGCTTGCTTATGAAACTTGTGCGTGAGCGTGTCACTGTGATGGCAGGTGCATGTCCTGCCCAGATATTGGCATTCAGCCAGGTCTGGGCCATGGAAGGAGGAAGAAGAAGAGGAGGAGGAGGAGGAGGAGGTGGAGGAGTTGGAAGCACTACGATCCAGGACTGTTGAGTGACAGGAACAGTGGCTGTGCACAAACTAGCCAATGAGCACGGGGCTGGCAAATGGGACCACAGCACAACAAGCTCCAGTATTCAGTTCATTTAATATGTCTTGACTCAGTACTGGGACAGCACAATGCAAGATCAAAGTGAAAATGTGATGTTCAAACATAAGGGGCGGTATGTTTGTTTTCTTTGCTGAAGAAGAAAAGATGTAAATGGAGAATATACACACGTGTATTTATTCTGGCATGCATATTTCTCCCTTGTGCCAGCACATCGTCTCCCCTCTGGGCGCGAGTGCTGGAGTTGAACACCTGCACCGACACGTGATGAGGAGTCTGCAACGATCAGAGGAAACCCTTCCTATGTTTGTTTGTTTTAGTTTCAGAAAAGCAAGCTGTTTTTTGGGGCGGGGGTGGAAGGAAGAAGTAGGAAGAAGATGATACCATTTCTAACACTGTGATAAATCCCCCGGCCGTGCTATCATTTCTGTTTAATATGCCTTTGAAAATGTTCAGAAACGGGTTCAGTTGTTGTGAAGCAGTGATCCAAGTGGTTCCAAAGCAGTTAAAGAGCCCGTTCTTCTTGCTCAGGGTCAAAGTGAACTGTGGTTTAGACTAGCTTTTATTTATCAAGGGAAAGATCACAAACCTATTTGGACAAGATTCATTTACTGTATGGGTGATTTTAGTATTGTATGCACTAGTTAGTGTTTGTAATCCTGTCAGAAGTGAATAGGACACATTGGCCAATAATCTATTGACGTACAATTGTGTTAGAAATATTTGATTAAGTATTTTCAAGAGTTGAAGATGTGTTTCATCTACATATTGAATCAACATATTTAAAAACTCAGTTATTTTGATTTAATTACTTAAATATTAATATGACATTTTTATGTAAGTGTATGCCGTTCCTATACAGTGACATTGCTCATTTAAATTAAATAAAATGTATGTATGTTAGTTAGAAAATGATTACGCCTAAGTTAGTACTCTGTTTTTAAGGAGTTTGAAATTTGAAGACTTAATTATTTAGTTCTCTCTCGTACACACACACACACACACACACACACACACACACACACACACGCATACATAAATAAGCCATACTCACCTTATATCCACCAGCACTCTCCTTTTAATTAAAAAGCTATCTCTTTTGCACACATGCTCACGAGTCCCCTCTTACATCTCCGCTAGTTAAGCAACACATGTTAATTTACTTTTACTGTATAAGCAAGAATTAGACTTGGTGTGGAAGCTTGACAGAAAGGAGGACATGCATATTAATCAGACTGACTTTCTTCATAAAGGGCTTTAATTAATTTAATCACAGTCATTTTATACAACGGAAAAGGACAAAGACTAATAACGAATAGAGCAAACATATCACGTGCTTGTGTGTTTTACAGTGTTTGTACAGTTTTATGACAAAAAAAAGATTTGGTAGACATTTACTTTACTGTACTTTATGTGAAGAATCACTATAAATATAATTAGTTGCATTTGTTTTGTCCTTTTCATATTTTAATCAAATGCATCATCCCCCTCCTCAAGAACATAATCAGTAGTTACATAATTTTTGTGATTTGGCATTCAGCCAAAATAAAAGTAACCAACACACTTTTTTAGCTATCAGCAACAACCCGCTTCTTTTCACTCACAGGTTTTAGCTATCACAGGCATTCCATGTGCTGTGTGTGTGCCTTCATATGTTCATATCTGTGCTGTCTGCAGTTCACATACATGCCCGCCTCCTGTGCACGATTGGCTATTAACTTGTCAGTCAAAGCTTTGTGGAATAGAAATTATATGCCCACGGTTGTCAAGATGCTGTATAGATGCTGTAAAAATGTGGGAGCATAAAACCGGCAGCCCAGAGAGTAGGGATTGACATTCAGAATCACTGACATAGGTCTCTCATTTCGTGAAGACATGTTCCCTTCAAAAGATTTTTTTGAAGCCCCAGTTTTAAAGCTGGGGCTTGGAAGAAGGAGGTTATCTTCACAATTAGATTTACAGCAGCCTGAAGTGTGAAGTAAATTCTATACACACATGCTCCATATGCTGACTAAGTCACGCCTCAGAGTAGCAATAAAACTGCAACATTGTGCCTCAGCACAAGTTAACAGGCTTCCCCAGGGAGTGTGAGCTTGATCCTGAGTGATGTCTTTAAGCCACCCTATTGAGTTTACATCACTCCATGTTTTATCTGGCTTAATGCAAGTGGAGACAGGTTTAATGGTCAGTCTGTGTTTTTTTTTTGTCAAAACCAGTTTCTCCAGCTGGAGTGTTTGAGCTCGAAGAGTCTGTCCATGTGTAATTAGTGCCAACCATAAACAACCGAAAATCCTGCTGTGCACTGCCACGGGTGGCTGCCCTCACCACGACAATCTGGAGTTTCCCTTTTGTCTTCGGACGTGTCTGATGTAGAGCCAGCTGCCTGCCCTGGGAGTTGAACAGTGGGCTCTACCGTATTGAGAGAGGGGAAGAGGAAGTTAGGGAGTTGAGAGGAGGAACGTGGACTGAGACAATATATATTAATACTATTAAAATAAGTAATAAGAAAAGGAACATAACTTATAAAGACTGTGATAAAAGAGGGTCTTGCTAAGAAAGTTGTATCTAGGAAATGTCAGAGTTTCCTGTCCCCCTGCAGAATCCTACTTAAAAATAGACTCTGATGCCATTTATATGTGATGCAAGTCCGCTGCTCTTGGATCAGTACTGATGCCTTTTCTCTTATCATGACATCATGGCTAATGTACTACATGGTAGCTCTCCATTCCAGTCGTTTATGTAGTCGTATGACTTGCATGCTTATTCTTTCACAAATATTATATCCACAGTCTACCTAGGCTACATTCAAGATGCTTGGGTCATGACAATCCTTTAGGCGGGCTTATGCTGGCTTTGGTCAGACTTGTGTGAGTCTTTTGTTGATATTTGTTGGTATTTTTGTGGCCATACTTTGTCAGATGGTGGTGGTCCAGTTTTTTAATTCACAAACCATGTAGCTGTTTGTAATTATCAGAATATTGTTAAATACATTTTAGAACTATATAGACACTGGATTTGAGCCAAGGCATCAGATAATAGAGAAAAAAACTGTCCAGCTCTTCCTTTGCAGCCTCGGCATCTCTAAAACCTTTTTCTTTTTAACTGGAATGCCGAACTTTCCAGCCGCTTGTAAATGTCTCTCGGTTGTTATCGTCTTGGGACTAGGGTCTCGGCCTAAAGACATGCTCCGTGGACCATTGCAAGCAGTCGTCTGCCCCTCCTGTGGCCTCCCAGCCAACGTAGTCGGCACAACAACCAGTCTAGACACATGGCTAAGAGTGTATTTCATGAAGACTTACATAAAAAAAAATTGTTTAAAAAAAAATGTTTTCATGTTTTGTGAATATTGAGGAGGGCAGTGTCGTGTCTGTCAATTTGATGTCTGTGGATCACCAAAAAAAGATCAAAATCTCGTCCCAATTACAATATTTGTCAATTGAAGAAATTAAGATGTTTTTAACAATTGTATTTTCAGAGGCAATTGCCTTTCAATTCAACAATTCTCTTAGCATCTACCTATAATTATAGCTGTACACTTTTTTTTTTTTTCAAACCAAATTGTGGTACCATGGTCCGTCTGGCTTGCATGAACAGTAACTTTTAATAAGCTAGCATGTCAATGTCTCTTGCTCTACATGTTCCCAGCCAAGTACAATAATGTCATATGTGGCTTGAGGGCTAGTATCATGCAGTCTTTGATTCTGGGTCTGTTTAGCTTGGCATGTTTCCTTCCCATAGGGATCTCTCTGCCTTAACTTGAGTCGAAGATCAAAGGCCCAGTGCATGTGCACGTTGTCCAAGGCTCATGTCTTAACCTTTTAAAATCTTGCACTCAACTACAGTATCCTGGCAGCTCCACTCAGATGCTTGGTTTTGGTTTCAGAGTGATCATTTCCCAAACTTTATGCATGAAAGTTTTTCATTATGGCATCTCAACAGCAGCTTGTAAATCATGAATGCCTTTGGAGGCATTATGATGCAGGCAGAGCTCAACGAGTGGGTGCAAACTACAGTTGGGCTGTCGGGATGCAATATAACAGTTTACATCACAGTAGCAATAGCCTGCTGTGCTCAACTCTGTATCAGTTCTGATTACCAGGAGTGCCATAAAGAGATACATGGAGCTGTTAAGCTATCTGCCTACGTAGAAATACTGTAGTGCGCTGTCAATTAGAGCCAGAGGAAAGACGTGGTCATGGCTAAAACCCGGAGCAAAGGTGTGCCCAGGGGACAATTGGCCAGACTCCGCTCATATTTATTAGACTTTCTTCCTCCCTCCTTTTTAGTTATGATGCGGTATGCAGTAAATTTACTGCTTTTCAACTTTGGATATATGGTTTCTCCTGTTTGTCTTGTACTATATCTCTGTCACTCTCTCTGTGTATGCCTGCCCCTTACTATCTCTCTTGGCAAGGCATTTGTGCCAAACATCTTATATCAATATGCTGGCATACTAAAATATGATGAAATAGATTTTTATATATACACATTTTGCTGCAACATGAAAAGGCTACTCAGCCAAATATGGACATGTTTGCTCACACCTGCACTCACACCTGCATGTGTTCACACAAACATTCTGTCCACCTCCCCCCGTCCTCCGCCCCCTGGCAGCCAATATTAGTGTTGGATTAGACATTAAAGCCCCAGTCATGTTTAGCAAGTGGACCCTCTTAAAACAAAAAATAAAAAGCTTTCCGGGTAAACAGACTCCCCACCTCTAAACCCTTGGCTCTTAATAGTTTAGAGCCACTAGCTGTGCTCTACACTAACAATTCCTTATATAGCTTGGTTTGTTGCCTGAGCAGTCTACAGTATAAAATCCAGATTGCCATGCCTGCAGGGATGAATTTAGGGCAGGGGAGTGGTTCATGTCTAATTTCTGTTGACTCATGGTTTTTAATGTGAATTGGGACATGTCAGTGTTGTGGAGAGACTGAGTTTGAAATGGTTCATTTGTCTGTTGGCATTATTAATGCACAGTGGTCTTTTGACTGGGTGGATGTTTATGAAGATTATCTCACATCAAGTAAGAGCAGTGCTTTTTTTGTCAGACTCATTCTGAGCTCAAACTAAAACTTTATATAACTTTCTGTCTTACTGCTAGACCTATTATAAATTACTTTCAAGATACAGTGAGATCATTTTTCTGTTGAATAGAGGGAGATCTTTCTTTCTTTTCTCACCCTGGTTTCAGATTACAATGTGCAGATGCAGTTGCTGTTAGGGACAAAGTGGGCTAGTTGTCTCTCATATTGTACATCTACTCTCTTTACTGACCTCAGCATGACGTAAACAGATGCCACAAAGCTTTACAGATTAGTTTTCTTTTTCATTAAGATAATTGAGCAGCCCCCAGTCCTTCACCTCACTCTCTTTAACCCTGTGGTCTCTTGCCACAGTCCCTTTTTTTGTGGACGTGATCTCCAGGAATCTGCTAATATCTGCTAATGCTAATATTGTGCCAGTTCTTGCACAAATATCACAACTCATATCCATGTATGTGCAGTCACGGTTTTACACACTTTTTGTGCGATACCAAAATAGACTTGTCATAAGCTTTTTTTGTGTGTTTGCTGTATTTAGTAACATATAAAGAAGTTGTTGGAACATTTAGTACATATGTGGATTATACATTGTTCTGTGCTTCTCTTGATTTAAATGTCAATTGGTGTCTCTATTTGTGATTTCTTATCTCCAATAGTCTGTATCTATGACTTCTCAGGAGTATAGGAGCTCACCAGGAGCACATGATGGTAACATTAAGCTGACATCTGCCCTCTTGCCTCCCTTGTCTGCAGAAAAATTGGCTGCAGCCTTAGCCTGTGGCTTTGCCTGAATCAGCGACTTCTGGTGCTTTAAGACCCACAATACTCAAGACAGGGAGCTGCA
This sequence comes from Nannoperca obscura, assembly GCA_036024295.1. Taxonomy (NCBI): domain Eukaryota; kingdom Metazoa; phylum Chordata; class Actinopteri; order Centrarchiformes; family Percichthyidae; genus Nannoperca; species Nannoperca obscura. The sequence goes on from JAVQJL010029574.1 coordinate 25,684, forward strand.
TAGCCTGGCAGGTAAGCAGAGTCAAAATCTCAGTTTCCTGTTATTATCTGCAGTAGGTCTGCACAATTAATCGTATCAAAAGGCCTGCTTCATTGTGCAACAGCTTTGCACATGACAGTAGTTATGCCACTTTTGAATTTGCAGGGATATTTGTTGTATTAAACAAAGCACTCAACAAATCGACAAGACTCTTTTACACCACTTTATGCGCTGAGGGAGTTATTCCCTTTCTTCTTCTTCAAGAGCTCGGGCTGGGTTGGGTATCGTTGCTGTTGTGGGCCTGTAAAGAGTAATATTGCGTTGTACAGATGAGCTGCAGCACCACAGGGTAACATGACATCACACATTTACAGTGTACAACCAGCTACAACATCACCACAACAAGCCAAAAGAAAAATAGACAATCTTGACTAAAATAGTGACAGGCTGGTTTAGTTTTTTTTACTTTTAACTTTACATACTATTTGAAGGAAACTGTTATACGCAGTTTCTTCCCTTGCTGTCTAGGCTGATGTTTGCTAGTTCTTTGCCTTTGTGCCTGCCCCTCTATAAATCTTCCTTTCTGTAACCAGTATTCTCATGCTTCGGCACAAAAGAAGAACCACAAAGCAGTCAAATTAGTCAAAGTGCTCAACAACCTGACCCTGTTAACTTGTCTGTCTCTCTGTAACTTGTGTGTAGGTTTGTGCAGGTTCGGAATACATTTGACACACACACACACGCACACACAGACACACACACACACACACACACACACACACACACGCACATTGCCACTACCACAGTGATAAGATCATTTTGAGTGTAATACTTCATTTTGAAAGCATTTGATAATATGTTTTTACTTTTACTTTTATTTAACTGACTACCTTACATGTTGGCGTTTAATGCAAGACCAGTTTAAATTATTTAATTGATATGGAATGATTTTTCTTTTTTAGTATGCACACATCTTCTCTTGCTGGGAAATGATTTCATCCTTTCTGACTTCATAAGCAAGGTATTTCAAAATTGTAGGTTCACGTCACCTACAAAGCTCAGCAGCTATTTCTGGCCACGTTTTGTTTTTGTTCTGTTTCGGTGGTTAATGCCAATTCTACTTTGATGACTGAGACTGCTATTTTGTGTTGTCTCTGCATGTAATGCCAACATGGTTGCCATCGCTGTTATATTTCCCATTCGCAATACATTTTTTACATTCCTGTTTTTCCTCCGCCCCCTGACACATGTACACACATTTGATCTGCTTTGTCTGTTGTGTCTTGCAAACATACTGTTGACTTGTTGCAACAAGAAGAAAGTTTCGGTGGTAGATGTCAATTTAATTTTTCTTTCTTTTTGGTACTAAAAATATTGAGCGGCTACAGTATTTATAGTATGTCAGTATCTGTGCATCTATATTCATGTAAATAATATTTTTTTGCATTTACATTTCTGTAAGAAAACATTTCTTTTCAGTAACTTTCAGAAGGTGTAAAAGTGCTGGAATCATTAGTGAATTTTTGGTGCCATTTTAATATGTTTTTGTCACAAAACACATTTCAAATGCAATAATAAACAGCTCCACTGTTTTAACACGCAAAAGTTTAGTCTAACAGGTCTGCGATCCAACTATTGTGGCAATGTCATGTGCACAGTGAGGTCTCTCATGATTCCAAGGCCTAATTAGTACCATAGCAAAATCCTACATTTGTCTTTAGATGGACTTTGAAGTGGCTTAAGTGTAATTGGACTTGCCAACTCTTTGGCTGAGTCCAGGCCAGCAACCATACATTGCTCTGTGTTCACAGGCCCCCACTGATAGACCCTGCGCCATCTAGTCTCATGGAGGATCAGGGGGAGCTTTAGGGGGGAGATGATTTGAGTGGGTGGTTTTTGACATAATTATATTCTAAATGCCGATTTGCTGATAGTGAGGGCATTAACTTGAATGTGCTCATGAGGGAGCAAGAATGTGGCATCCACATCTCTTGTTGGTTTCCTCTGGGGAACTTAATTACTGAGTTTGGGGATGGGGGATGTCTGGGGTAATAATTATCCACAAATATAAGATAGCAGCAGCGGTAAAGTCAGAGCTTTGTTACAGTTGCCAAAGCCAACATGTGTGCTGTAGTGCAACAGTATTTATTGACACTCCATGGGAAGAAAGATGCACCAACAGAGGATTTTGTTTGAAGAAAATACATTTCTTCTGGTCATTGGTGGCAATGCTTGGAAAGTACCACAAGTATCTTCAACTATTACGCCAATCTGTGTAGAATTATGAACAGTCGTTGGCTTGTTTTGCAAAAGAGAATGCAAATCAATTGCTGGCAACATCAGCATTCTACCCCAAAGCAAATTAGCATAGTTTGCATATGACTGAATAAGACTGAACCAGGGATGTTGTTACATTCAGAACCTGATCAAAATAATTGCTTTGACCATTTTCCCATATAATTTGACAAAGATTAAATGTCTTCATTCATTAACAAATTAGCAGAGCTAATCTACCACGCAACTGATTATAATTCTTTTCCGGTGCTACACTCCCCTATCTGCAGCAGCTTCCTGTATACAAACAGGCATACAAAATGAAAAAAACTAAGCACACAACAAATAAATGCTCAGGTCAAGGCCCATCAACTCCCCTTGATTTGAACTAATCCCTTAATTACAGTTGTTAGAACAAATCCAGTGTAAACTGTGTAATGCTTTTTGTTTGTTTCCCTATGCTGGCTACTGTAGCTACACCACAGTTGGTCATGTGAGACAGGAACACAACACTGGTTTTTGGTGCTTCCACAGTTTCAATTTTATCTCCATGCTTGCAGAGCTACTGTAGGTGAGGTTCATCCCCACTGGGATAGAGCTGTCAGGTCAGTGCTAGATACTTGACATCTGAAGTAAGAGTTGTTCAGGTTATCAAGGACCTTTTTATTTTGTTCTTTAATATATTTCCCTTGGAAAATGTACATGTTAATGGACTTCTTTAGTGGTTCAAACTGGAGAGCAGCACAAATATATTAGCAGACCAAGCAGTATTGTTATAGATCAGTTTTAAAAATGGAGAAAGGATAAAAGAACGAGAAATGGTAGGTTTACAGTTTATTTAAAGTATGATCAAATATTATTTAAGACAATAGGAACACGGGTGAATAAAAATGCATTTCTTTTAAGGCCTCTAGATGCTGGCTCCAAAAAAATGTTCTCATGTTCCAACAACAAGCCAGGCTATGAAGAGGTAATGTCATTTCTTCTCGTGCACATTTTGCCAGTGTTTCATTAAAACAAGATTCAGACTGGAAGAGGAGGATGTGCGATTGATTAACTGCAGATTGCTTGTACCACCTCACTTTCAGAACTGATGTTGGGGCACTTAATGTTAAGATGGTGGAGTGAAATGTAGATTTCAAATATATTATATATTAACGTTTAATTCTTAGAACAGCTTTACTGCCAGTGACTGCCAGTACTTCTCTGATCCAATATTGTTTTTACTGTGGATATTTGGCCAACAAATATGTGGTGTGTATAATGTGTAATGCTTTTTAATGCTTTTTTCTTAAATAATTTAGCAGTAGAATAAACTTACATCCTGTTTATAGTTTTAAACGTTACTTAGCTATTTAAAATTGCCATGTAAGATGCTTAATCTGTTGTGTCACTGAAGAGATGAAAATCCTATCAGTATCAACTGATATGAGTGGTAGAATATCTGCTTTGCCTTCAAATAAAAGGTAGTGTAGTGTTTGAATCCCTGCGGAGTTTCTGACCACTCTGAAAGCTACTGTCTATTGACTGGCAGTATATGTATGTATAGATCCATCAAGATTACACACTGTTGACTCATGGAAGCTCTTTAAGTTACTCTGCTTATTGATTGCCCCATTTCCCCGCTGTGATTGTCCTTGATAAATGGATTAGGATGTGCCCTGTGCTTTTTGCCTCTAGAGTTACCACTGCAACAATGCTCACTGAAAGTGCCCTCACTATCCTGCTCCAACAGTAAACAATGTAAAGTTTTCCCATTAGAGCCCCATTGATAAGGTTTAAATCAATTAAGCCATAGAAAGTATCTAACTTCCAGGAAATGTAGTGTGAAAGTGGAAAAAGATGGAGCTTGGATAGTGGTCTGTCCTTGAAGCCCACCATATCACATCGAACCAAGGTCAGTGGAGATCAATAAATGAGTGGTTGTCTGGGACATGTATTCTCATCACTCTTCTGCTTTGCCTCTTTTTCTCTCAATCCCTGACTTTCCCTTAAGGCCTTACTAAGTGGACTGTGGATACCAGCAGCTGCTGGAGTTCCCATTAGAGCACAGGGAGAGTGAAAGTGAATTTCCCTACGGGAGTCACAGAATTCTGAAACATGATATCAAATGGTCTATGGGTGAGCTCTCTGCTCCATTTCTTTAACCATTAGTCATAGGGAACCTCAGGGGAACAACCAATGTCACCAGCAAAACTTCATTGAAGTTGCAAATTGTGTTATTGCTATTTTATATATTCTTTTATATACTTTTTATTTTTAAAGTGACAAGTATTTGCCTGTATGTAAGGAAGTTATAAACTACAAGTTCTCACATGTCAGATCTGGTTTTGATAAGTTTTTTTGAAGAAAACTTGCACCAACTGGTTTTAATAACACTTCAGTTTAGATCTAATGTTTAGGAGATGGTGTGGAGGCTAAAATCCTAAAATAAGCAGACAGCAACTTTTGAAAATATTAGTAATGGCTTAAGTATACATATACTTGATAGATGTACTAAATGGCAACTGTTGTTGGAGTACATTTGATTTACATTCCTTTAATAAATGAAGAGTTGGCTTCTGGCCTACCTCACAAGAACACTAACTAAATGTTTAGATAATTTCCTTGCTTTGTCTTGCCAGCACTTGCTGATAGAACAAAGACGAAGTGGTAAAATTATGTGAGTTTGACACCCTGAACCTTTTAGGTCCAGAGGCAGTCTTGGTGGATTGGTGAAGGAAGCCTATTCAAAACGGTTTGAGAGGGGTGGGTGGCAGTCTCCCCTAAATTCCACCAAGCTGTGACCCCCGTCCCCTCCACGCTGCTGGCTATAGTTATCCCAGGCCTGTTTCAGCTTGGTTATGGCAGGAATGTGGCATTGCATGAGAAGAGGTCATTGCTCCTCATGGCCTGCCATGACTCTTCCCCAGTTCTTAGTCAAGGCTGCCAAGATATGGACATGCTTTCCCACGCATGCAGCCGTTCTCCCATTCATCAATGAAGAGTGCTGGTATTTATTATGCAGGGAGCTTAACTGTTTTTTCCAGACTATTTAGAGGAAGTATCAGTCTTATCATTTTCTTTGAAGCATTGCTTACCCATGCAGACGGCATTCTGAATAAACATATGCTCCAGCTTATTATTATCATAAATTAAAAGCTTGTTTCACTTCAAATGTGACCCCAGTAATTGTCTGGGGTCTCACTGTGTTAGTGGAATGGCTCTAAGGACAGCAAGCACAGTCCGCCACTATAGTTCAGACTGAAAGATCTCGACACATATTTTATGTATTGCCATGAAATTTTGTAAAGACATTCATGTTGTCTGGAGGATGATTTCTACTCACTTTGGTGAACAGAGCAACCAGCAGGTCAGAGTTTTTTATTTAACATGTCAAATACCTCAACATGCTGCCACTTGGATTGGTGCAAAATGTGGTACATATATCCATGGTGTACAGACAATGTATCCTGTCAACTTTGATGATCATCTGACTTTTTCTCTAGTGCCACCGTGAGGTTGACTTTTAAGTTCTTTATTGACATCACTCAGCAACTATTGGGGATGAACTGTGATAACTTTGATCTACTGACTTTTCATCTAGTGCCACCATCTGGTCAAAATGTCATACTTAGGTTTATGACCATCTACTACCATCTATTTTTTTTTTTAATCTGTGGCTCACATGGAACCCTACACATACTACTACTCCAAAATGCCACCAAGTCATCCCTAGTGTATTGCACTGCAACCGCAACAACGTCATTTAAGCTGCTTTGCCACATTCTTCTTAGCCCATAAATGCACTGGCAATTTTCTGGTCTCCCGTCATGTGGGATTAGAAGCTGGAGTCTATTTTCTGTGTAAGATGCTATGAGTAATTAGCCAGCTCAGAACATTCACTGTAAATCTTTCATCATTGGCCCTCATGTGAGCAAAAGCAGCAACATTCATAGGTACAGCATGCAAAGTCAATGACATTTAAGCGTATGTGTGACAGTTTATGCTGGTGTTATACTGAAACAGGGATATTAGTCATAGTTTTATAAACTCAGTAATTGCCTTGAGATTTCATGGAATGGGTTAGTAATTGTGTCTTAAGGAAGCAATTTGGTATTCTCTAAATTTTTTTACTTTAGTTACTTTTAGTTTCTTTTTCTAGTACTGGCTATAATCTTTTGAAAGTGAACTGACATAAATGACTATAAATCACTGTATTGTTAACAACCCAAACCCTAAACACAACTAACATTAAAGTAAAAAAGTCTTCTCTTTTAAGCTTGTGCATGCATACAACATCACAGTAATGTGTGCAAAATTAATGTAATTATAAGATATACGTGGAAAAAGATATATTTCACTATGCCAGAAGTTACAGAAAATGTAATTATAACATCCAATCAATAAATCCAGTAAGACCTCAGCAGCTTCTCAATCCACTGATGTCGAAACTATGCTTGGTAACGGTGTCCACAATAGGCTCACTCATCTTGCTTTATGTTCAGCTGCAGATGGTTCAATCTGCAACACACAACAAAGTCGTCCACCAGGCCTCTGTATTCCGAGAGAGAGAGCAGGAGAAAGGAGAACATACAGTAGTACAGTATAACAGTAATAGCAACATTGGCGGTTAAGCAGGAACACGGGGGCAGCAGGAGCAACCACAGATCCAGACTCTACAGCGCCGCAGGCAGAAATACCTGCAGAAATCTTTAGGAGAGAGAGAGAGAGAGAGGGGGACGAGAGAAGAACACAGCTAGGGGAAGAAGGTGAATTAGTGACAAGCAGGACTTCACCTGCATGGCCCCGAGCTTGTCTCCCAGCAGCAGAGATCATGCGGTCAGATTAGACATCTAGATAATGTTAGCGTAAAATGCAGTTAAGCTTGATTCAAATTCACAGTGAATACTAATATATCACGAATCTATCTATTTATGCTCTCTGCCAACTCCAAATCAGCACTACAGGGTATTGTTGAGGGGGAAGTCCCTGACTTTTGAAAATAGATCTAGTTACTTCAAATGGTGTCATGTGTGTTTCAGATTTATTGGCCACCAGTCTGCCCAAAGACTTTCAACTTGATCTGCACCAAGCCCCTATGCCTGACCACCTATTGTTTCACTGTTTAGTCAACCTTGTCTGAAGTTTCAGCTGGTTTGTGCTTTGAAGATGGATCGAGAAATTGCATTTCATGATTTGGCGCTCATATTAAAGTTCAAATGGAATCTTTCTAAAAGAAGTATCACTGTTTTCCAATTAAGAAATGCCTCTGGCTTTCCTATCAAATAGCAATATATATTTTGCTTTATTTTAGCAGTGTAGTCACAGCTCTTTCTGTTCAGTCCCCTGACCACCAAAACATAAACGTGTATTACTTAAAAAGTACTTAAAAAGGCTGCAAAATATACTATACTATACTTTATACTTCACTTGGAGGCTTGTAACATGAGGACATTTCGACTTAGGTTTTTAATAGCCTTAGTAACAGTGCTCTTCTCTTGTAAAGTTGGCATGTTTGCAACTGTTCAGAAGTGTTGCTGTATACCTCCTGCAGGGCTTAAACTTTTGAATTCAAGCTAAGAGTTCTCTCTTATACTCTGGCTCTTTAAGACTCTTAATAATTAATAATTAATATTTGGGGCCACTTTTGGCAAAATTTAGAAAGACATCAAAAGTCCATAGAAACTTTGAAGCATGTGATGGAAAACAACTGTAAAAGTTGAGCAACAGACAGATTGACAGTGTCTCACTTATACCACAGGACTTGTGTGCACACAGGCGCACAAACACAAACTGATACATGATTGATGTCACTCAGTATTGGAGGTGATGTACTAGGCCAGATAAGGAAGTGGTGGAGGGGATTTATAATCCTGTCAATTTGGAGGGATTTAGCCTCCAGGTTTATTGACAACCCCGGAGCTATCCAGTTGAATGTGAATGCTGAAAGTAGATGATCTTGTTTCGTTAGTGTGTGATATCATTTAACTTAAACGTATTTAACATAAACTACGTTGCTTCCTAGAAGAGAACTGGCATGGATTTTCAGAAAAAGGGGACAGGTAAGTTCAAGTAAAAACAGCCTCCCGGCTTTACAGTTTACAGAGTTCTATTCAATAATCCCTCTGTCATAATCGTATTAAGCCTTTAGCATATAAAAATACTGGTTCAGACCAGTGTAACTGCTGACCATTGTCATCTGGGTGGATGTTATGAGTGAGGAGACTTGAGTCTTTCTGCTCTATATTCAATCTTGCCTTGTTGTGACTTCTCCACACCCAGCCAAACACTGTTCATCCCACCCTCTATTGCGTGTTTTTTCAGCTGTGTTTACATGCCAGCTCTCTGATACTTGAAGGGTGGAGTGAATGCCTTCCTCTGTACCAGACCTCCGACATCTGTCAGAACTTAACATCATTCATGTTTGTCTTTACCCGTTACCAGACGCATAAATGCTAGTTTTAAGCTCATGTACAGCTTATTAACACTTTTATGTTAAAGAAATATGTTTTTGTTTATTTGATGGTTATTTCAAACAAATTCTTTTTACTTTCGTCATATTTTCTTTGACCTGCAATAACTGTATACTATAAACCTCAAATTTAAGAATTGGAATATTTGAGAATGATGGCTGATGCATAGATGCCTTTTTGAATCTTTAAATATTTCTAGTCATTATTTAAAATAACAATCTCACAAAAAGCTTTAACTTCTGCAGAATTTAAATGACAAGCATTTGTTACTCAATAATCTTTGTATTTACCATTTACGCAGCCCTTTAATCTTAAAGCGACAGTTTTGTAATTGTTGTCTGGCTGATGGCATCTTAATTCAATAGCTGAGATTGATATACTGTGACTCCATTATTTTGTAAATTCAGCTGGATATTATATTACCCAACTCAGAAACATTATATGACTTACTTCTGCCCCCAAAATGTAGTTTGCAGGGGACAGAGAGCTTGGAACTGCAATAAACAATATAATGCTGACCTTCCACTTCCTGTACGAACATACAGTATTTCCTCCAGAAATGCAAGCCAATCGGTCAGTTAGCAGAGAAGATAAGCATCTATACTACATGCATTATTGATGAGTATGAAAATGGAGCCTCTGCACTAATAGGGCATCTTTCGTCTGTGGTGTACAGCACATTTGGTACCCTCGATCTATGAGAGTCCACTCCTTGGCTCTCACCCCGCAGTTCTGCTCTGTTATTGATAATTGCCGCTCTAATTTGGCCCATTTCATTCAGAATAATGTGCGACCTGTATGGATGTAATGGAGTCAGCCAAGGGCCTGGAAATGAGAGATTTGCGGGGAGAAGGTGGTGATGGATCACTTCAAGTGGTCAGTCAACCCCCAAGGCAATGTCACTACAGTCACCTTTTTTCTTTCCATTTTGTTGAATCAGACAATATCCCCTCCCCATATGACATTACATGAATGCTGATTTTTTTGTATTCTGAAATCTCAGTGAGTTTGACATGTTTTTATCTAAATTTACTTTGGATATATAATTTAGCTCACAAAAACTCACAATATTATTAGCTGTTTGTTCCGTGTTAACTTTGTTTAGAGGTAAAAAGGAAAATACAGACTGACAGTATACAGTTAGTAGATGTTTGATTTGACTTTAAATCTCAATTTTGTATTTGTAATTACCAGTACTGAAGTCTCTCAGGTGCGATTTTGAATATAAATTGTATGTACTGCAAGGTTTTCACTAAGTTGGTGGTGCATTCTAAAGGGAACCAGTTGAACACAGTACCTGATTAGCCTGGCTGAAAGAACTGCCAAAAGAATATCACATCGGGTAAACTCTCCTCATCAATCACATTTTCATATTGCCATTTAGTTCAAGCAATCATGACATGACTGGCAATTTTATAATAAAGATGGACAGCGTTGAAAAATGAGTGTGTTTCTGACAAAGGCAGAAACCAGATGGGGAACTGGTAATGTCATTAAGATGGTAACACTGAAGCTATGTCAATGAGAAAGAATGAGATGATTAAGAATTTTTGGGAGAACTATAGTGGGATTTTCTTTTCTTTTCTGTATTTGTACCAAAAATATAACCTCATACAATCAGGCTCATTAGGTTTTAAAGCTTTGGGTGTAAGATAGTGTGATTAGAATTGTCACTCAAGAATAAAGCATCTTTCTTCCCGATATGTAAAGTGTAATTAGTGGTCATATGGGTAGAAATGCAAACTTAGGTGTAAATTAAGTTAAAATTCAATTTCTGGTCTGTGAAAATGTGATGTAAATGTTGCCTCATAAAAGCTAAGATCATGATTGTTTCCTTGCAGTGTCACAAGGTAATAACTTTCTGTCCATGGATTGATAGTCTGTCCCTTTTCTTTGGAAACTTTGCTTGTTACCTCTTGCCAGAAGGGCCTGTGGAGCCAAATCTGTCTTCAGATGCCAAATGGCCAAAATGAAATTAGATTTTAGAGAGCTTGGCAGGGGGACGGGAAAAAGTGCAAACTATTTTAGGAGAGAAAAGTGGGACAGGGTTAAAAATTGACCAGAAATATAACATATCTTTCAATATCCCATCAAGGTGAAAAAGAAACACAAGCAAGGTAAAATCCCAGATGGAAAATTATATCCACTGCAGGGTTTTTGTTGTAGTTGTTGTTGTTGTTGTTGTAGTACTAAAGCATTAAGGACATTTCAGTTCATTACTCCTCCCCCACTAATAGTCTTGGGCATCCATTATGAGTTGTGGACCTTCTCAGTGCATCATTCCCACCTTTCGTTTCCCCACCCACCACTGGTCTAAATTGAACTAGTCAAGAAACGCATACCGCATGGATCAAAGGGGAAGAAAATAGAATTGAGGGTCTAACTAGAAAAATGGCCCTGAGAAACTATAATCATCAAAAACAGCAGTACTATTTTTTGGGGGGGATGTCACAGATGGGTGTGAGAGATCTGGTGTGCAGTCTAAAAAATTAGAAGTGGTGAAGGTAACATGTCCTCCTATTTAGCAGCTTGACAGCGTGGTTTATTCCAAGAGAAATTCAAGAAATGGCAGGTGACATATCACAGTTATCTATTTCATCTTGTTTAAGATGCAGACAGTTGCATTCAGCCACTGTCCTTCTGTTCATGGATGCTGAATCTCTTCAAGGATCATTAGTTGCAGTTCCACGCTGCAGGTTGCAGCAGCAGCCTCCTTGGAAGCTGTGCTTCTTCATCTACTGTTACATAAAATCACCGGATAATGCTAATAGCATGAAACATGGCTCGCTAAGAAGACTCGGCAGCCACAGCGTTTTGCCTTTTTTCCCATAATTTTGTCAGGATTAATGTGACGGAACTAAACATACCTGTAACTCGCATATATCTTCAACCTGATTCCCCTTAAAACCACACCCAAGATCCGGGCTAGTGTATTCCCTGTTTTAGAAAGTCAGATTCGCATTCCAAGTAATGTTGGTCTCATGTAACATGACAGACTGCATTGGTTTAAGCTCATCATGACATTTCAAAGGGTAAAACCCACAGCAGTCCAGAGCTACATTGTTATGAATCCTCAAGGCCTGTCAGGTTGCAATGTGATACGGCTCTTAAAGCCTTCATCGCCTGATCCAGGGTTCTGGCTGTGTTGTGGCATCCGGTTGGTGCATGTCTCTCACAAGCTCAGCTGCTGATGGAATGCAAGGCTGGTAGAGTTGAAATATTTCTCGACAGATTGGCGTAGATTTGCTAGCATCAGTGCACCACTTAAGGCCAGAGCAAAGCAACCAAGCGTGCCTACAGAGTTTCCCAAAATATACTTTTGTTGTTGTTGTTGTTGTTGTAACAGTTTGCAGTGCATCAGATTTATACAAATACGGGTGCAATAAAAGGGAAACCTGAAAGATGGTGGTGGGAATCTTTGGTAATTTCACGACTCGATATTTGGTGCCACGATTCGATTCATAATGATTCCATTAAAAAAAGGGGGTGTACTATATTTTGGCTCTTACTCCAGTGCACTGTGTGCCAAAAACATGGACTCCTTTAATGTTAATAGATTAAGATTTAATTTTATAACCTAATATTAAAGAATTGACTTCCATCCAACAGTCACTCTGGCATATCGAAGTCAATAAAAGAAAAAAGAAAAGTGCAGCATTTGTTTATACCTTTCCTGGCTAGATTGTCTAAGTGTTTGACAGACCTGAAGCAAACACATATAATATTAAAAAGTATCTGGAAGCATCTTCCTTTTCTAACTCCTCTTTAGCAAGCCCCCATTATCATTTTCCACAGTTCCCTTTTAAATTGTATGTATAGCATTGCTCGGAGCAATTATTCTGCTTTCGTTGTGATCCACAGTGTAGCTACCATTGACTTCTCTCATTATTTGGTACTCTGAATATTACGAATTACACTTCAAAGGGCTAATTTGGGCCTGACAGCCTATAAATAAAACTGAGCGACACAAGGCTGTAAAATGCAGCAGGGATTGCCTTTGCTCACTGTTTTAATGACTTCATTTCTATGCATTGGGAGCAGTGCTGATGGATTTTGATGTCATGCTGAGCTTTGTGATGACTCAGTCATCAAGTCTATCGCACTCATCATGAGGGTCGAAGTATTCTGCTTGAAATAGTATAAAGGTATTCAGAACGTGACATAATGACTTTGACATGTAGTCTCACCATTTTTCTTATTACCTGTCTTTCCCTCTCCCACTTATGGAATAACTATCTATTACTATTTGAATTTCAAAGGCAGAGCCAACTTTTTGACATCCTATCCAGAATTCAAGGCGACAGCAGAGATAATTGAGAAATCTATTAGCTTGAAATTCAGACCTGCAAACTCGTCAATTTTTGGTGAAATGTCCTTTTTGAATGACAAATATGGCACCATGTAAGAAACATGTAGGTCCTGTGGCATATGAGACGAGTCAAAACACCTGCAGGATGCATCATTTACATGTTAAAATGTTAGAAATGATCCCTGCACAAGGGTTCAGTTTCAAAAATATCACCTTTTTCATCTTGCTAGCTTACAGGCTTGAAAATTATTTTCATTGTCTTGTTTTTAAATTATGTGTGCACCATTGTACAACAGATTTTCCTTTTCTCTCCCCTTGGATAGATGGCATACATGCAGCAATCTATTGTGTGAGACAACAGATGGGAGAGAGTGTCTCTTCTTCCCCCTTTTTGTTGTATTCCCCCAAAGTCTTTGCATTTCTACTGCTGCCTCTTTGTCTTGACATTCACCTCCCCTACCCCCACCCCCCATCACATCTCTCAACTAGGATCTCAACTGATTGTTTGTTCATTTCTCTCTTCTTTTCCCAGTGAAGGCACTGCCAGAGATTTCTTTGAAATGTTTACAGCTTGAAGAAGAACAGAGTGCTCAACTAATGTGCAAAAATGAAATTGAAATGAAATTCAGTGGGAAGTAGAAAATCTTCAGATGAATGAGGTGATCTCTCAAAGCTGTAGATAGATATACAGTACCAGTCAAAAATCTGGACACACTTTCCCATTCAACTGGTACTGTATAGATATAATGTCTCGCAAATGGCGTATGTTTATAGTCTGTTGTTTTGAGTATTTTTTGTGCTTTACAGTGCAACTCTTGAGTACTTACAGCTTAAGCTCAGGCTTGTCAAGAAGAAGCATATAAGCAAGCCTGCATATCTCTGCACTGGTTTTAAGACCTTCGTCATAGGTGCTGCCAGTTTAATATCTATTCACCCCCTGTCATCTACTCAAAACTAAAGTCCTGTAAATCATTAAATTATGAGTAAAGGCTTATAGTAGTGTCCTGCAAAAAAATGTGTCATGTAAGGTTTTTCTGTAGTGTATTTAAAAAAAGTACAATATTATCAGGATCATATGATAAAGAAATCATGACAAATGACAGATTCATATTGCCTACAAGTAGACATTTGTACAATACATGTTTTATAATAGAGGAAAAAGTCCATGTGTGATATATTTGTGTAGTTTCTATAGATATATCACAGTAGCACAGTGCATGAGCCTCTACACTGTTGTACATGTTTACCAACTTCTGTAAGTGTTCTCCACACAGTCTTTAGCCTCAGTATTAAAACAAATAAAAAAATATTTGACTTGTGATGGCCTGGTTTGAGCTAAATTATGAGAAATGCAACTCTGCCCATATGTTTGTGTAAAATATTAAAATGTTTGCCCTAAAAGACAGTATAAAAGCCCAGTATATTTATATGATGGAATGTGTGGAGAAATGTATTGTGACAGTATCAAGCCCTGTTAAATCAGCCTTTGCAAGTTGTTAAGAGATAACAGAACAAATCTGGATCTGTATGCAGGAATCTGAACTGGAGCATGACATTGCCTGATAATGATAGCACATTGCTGATACTGGTGTTCTGTGTATAGAATTCATTACAATCACATTGACCACCAACAGATTTCTCCTGTATAGCTGTAAGTCTGTTTTTATATTTAGCATCCATCTATGAGCTGATGCTAATTTTGCTCTAACGGAATGATTCCAGCCTGTTGTTGTTTGTATCATTTTTTTGTAGATGAATAGAAACAAGTAATCAAGCTGATGAAAGCCTACACTGATAATTTTTGTACATTTGCTTGTGTTTTCTCTTATTGTTTCTGCCTTAGTAGTAGAGATGCATCTTGTCAGGCTGGACATCTAAAAACTAAAATACAAGATAGAAAAACTGTGATTGTGCAAATGTACATCTTTTAGAGGCTCATGTTCCCGAACAATTTGTTAGATATAGTATTCTGCTTCTAGCAAGACATTGTTTGTTTGAGAGTCCTCTCAATGACGCTTCACAAAGTCCTGCCTGAACTGAATGTCTTCCGATCTTGAATAACAAATAGACCGACTTGACCCCACACTTAAATAAATGTGTGACCTTTCAGTATCTTGGAAAGTGAATCAAATGCATGGATCAAAAAACATCACTCTTTCACTGACACACTGGATGAAGAATAACCCAGATGCTCTATGAAGCTCTAGTCATTTAGTTTAATAGAAGGTTCTAGATCTCATTGACATCCAGTAGATAGTATTTACTGTATGCTTGCAGGATAATCAGAAGAGAGATTTTTTTGTTTTTGTTTGCCATGTTGGCACACTTCCTGCTTCTGCCTCTAGTGGTATGCCAAGTTGTATGTGCTTGATGGGGTGACAACGAGGCAGAGGAGGTGTCAAAGAAGGCAAGGAGGGTGGCAAACTAAAATATAGTAACAGCTTTGCTTTGTCCCCAAATTTTTCTGGAATATTAATAGTGTCACTTCAGCAGTCGTAACCTCTAATGAAGCTCTCTATCACTATGAAATGTCACTTCTGTTGAGGTGCTACAGGTGTGACAAGTCTAATTTAATGTAATTAGTGGTGTTCCTGTGGCCAAATGAGTCAGGGGTGACACTATGTTTACTGCATTAGTTCCTACGGTAACTGTTGCTTAGTGTCCTCCTTGTATTGCTTGCCACCATATCTCCTGTTGTTTTCACAATCCTCCTGTAAATGCTTACTAAAGCTTGCCCTCAGTGACTTGCTCAAGGACAAGCCATAATTAACAACATGACTGACTGATAATTGTTCTGATCGATTACATTTGTCAGAGAGACAACCCTGAAAGTCTTACTTCCCATAACTGTATCCTGTATCATGTAATACTGAGATTCATTGTATTACATATTATCTATACAAAGTTTAATTTCCTATAACATTACCTCACAGAATCAATTCAACTCATAACAGTTATATACTAGTATATAAACTATATAAACACCTCCCCATATTGTTTCAGATGAAGAATTCTCAAAGAAACATGTTTTTGATACAGATTTTAGGTTATTTAAGTGCATTTGGTAACTGAAAAAGAGTTAAAGAAGAAAACTTAAACTTGAACTGGACCCTTTGGAGTCCCCTCATTTTCTCATAGTGTCCCTAGGGTTTTTGAATCAGTATTTTATGGTCCCAGCATGATATTACACCATTTCATCACACTCACAACTTTATGTTCTCTACTCAAATATCACTTTGTCATGAATATTTTATGACATGATGTCTTCCTCTGCCTTTCTAATGCTGGCCTTTGCCTTTAAAATGGGAGGGATTCTGCAATTTTGTCATTGTTACTATTTAATAGGATCAAAAAGCCGTGTGAAATATTCATTTTAAATCACTGCCTTGAGAAGTCAAAGCACAGTGGCTTGTGTAGAGTTAAATTACCTCGTAAATTATGTATAATGGTGACATACATGTAATGCTATATAATATCTATCTCTTGTTCAGGACAAGAAAAATGAATCACACCACCATATGTATCTCATCAGGGGATACTTCCTTGTATGAGACATGACTGGCTTTAGAGTGCATGGTTATTGCAGTGGCATTTTCATGAACAATTGAAGAAAAGATTTAAATGAGACTACAAAATGAGGCTGGAAATTGTAATACCACTCAACTTGTTATATAGTCAAGGACAATTCAGTTACTGTTTAATTATAACACTTTTCTCAACAACAAACAATACTTAGACTTGTAATATTGCCAGGTCATAACATCCATAGTAGTACTTTCTTAAGCGCTAACATTTCTACTGTTTCCATTTCTGCGCCCCTGATCTCTTCCTCTTATTCATGAACACACTCCTACTCCATTTGTTTGTGTTACAATTTTAGAAACACCTTTGTTCTTGTTATTTCTCTTCCAGGCCGTCTCTTTTCTGTTTCCTCTGTACACTTAACTCTGAAAAAGCTTACAGCTTTTGCTCACCTCAAAACACTTTCACCTCAGTCTGCACAACCTAGAGCAGCTCCATTCACTTCTTCACATCGACTTTGTTTGCATTTTGCGACATTTGCACTTTTTCGTCTTTGCCTTCAATCTGAACAAACAATAATAATAATAATATGTCAAGTTATACTTAGATAATGATGTTTATTGTTATTTCAGAGTTTCCTGATTTTGACCAGACCTTCCTGAAATTTACAATGAGTCGCCCTGTGTTTTAAGCCACAGTAACAGTTTTAGGGCAACTGTGATTAACTTACTTAAATAAAGTAAGAAGAAAATCAGACTGTAAGTTAAAATTGTGAATCACAGGGCAATTTAAGTGTTAAAAAAAGTTGAGTATCTCCAAGGGGTTTTGGCAGGAGTGTTCATGCACACCTCTGAAACCTTTCACATATACTGTCATGTCCGACTTGACATGCGAATAAAGGCGCCCCCTGTGATTGAATCAAAGCCTCTCAAAGTCTCACTCTCGCTCTAATAATCTTCTCCCTGAGTGCATTTCATCATTCTCCCCTTGGTTTTTACAAACAAGTCATTCACTGAGTGAACTGCATCTTGTCAGATTGTCATGCTGGTGATGTACAGTATATGGGCACTAGACAATGTTTTTGCATGTCGACAACCTTTTAGCTTGATTGCAAGACCCAGGAAATTCCCACCAGCGTACATCACATTTATTAACTGTCTGAAAGCAACCACATACACTTGTCGAGCACCAGATTGTCCTAGTCCAACTCGGCTGGTGGAGCATATTACCAACTAAGCCAGGATGCTTTTTAGCATTATTTACTGTATTTCCACCGTGGATATGATCATGTAACTGTCCATTCACTGATGAGAATCTGATAGTGGTCAGAGATACACAGGGGAAAATGCATTGAGATGGTTACAGATAACAGTTTTGCTCGAGGAAGGACATTTGTACCGGATACACTGCCGCTGTTTCCATTTTTCTTGGCCGTTATGTTTGACTGTATTTCTTAGTCATTTTTTATATTGCCTCTCTAAAATGATATTTCAGTTTTCACTCTGCTTGTTATATAAGTTTGACATGGCTAAGAGATTATTCTTCATCTAAGGTGTCAACTGCATCAAAGTATATAATAGCTGTTAATGCATAAATCTGGAAAATAACTATTATTTCATAAAAGCACCAACAGAAATCAATTTACCTAAGAATAATTTAGACAGTTTCTCAATTCCTCCAGTAGTTATTGCAGAGCTCAGATACTCCAGCTCTCCATATAGAGGGCAAAAACAATTCAGTGCTTTGCCATTATCACTTTCAGTCACCCGGCTCCCCAAGCTCAACCTCACTGACGCAGAGGCCCTTTCATATGCTTTGATCCTGTTAATAATTATTTGCCATGCAGCTGAGGAAGGAGGGCAGATTGAAAAAGCACCAGAATGCTTTGCACTGATAGTGATATTGAGAGAGGGGGGAAGAGAGACTTGGAATGTTTTGTGGTGTGGGAGTTTCAACAACCATGTGTTGTCCTTCCCAGACATTTCCACTAAATATGAAAAAGCAGAGAATGGCCCCAAGGCTTTCTCTGAAACAGTCAGGACAACATTCCTGCCCTGGATAGACAATAGTTAAATCTGAAACCTATTTTTCCTTGTTTTGTCCTAAACCTTTGAAAGAAAAAGGGGTGTTACTGACATTAGAAGGCAACATTTACCACCACCCTCCACACTTTTTATTTTCCTCTTTTTCTGATTTATTTTTGATGAATTCTAAGTGCCTTATCTCATCCCTGCCGTCCTTTGCTGTCGGAAAACGTTTCCCTCCTGAACTGGCTCCTTATCTAGAGTTTCTGTGGATGGGCTCAGAACACAACTGGAATCAAAATCCCTACCGGTCTGCTGGCAGGGTCGAAAAAGGAAAGTATTGGCTGGGGGCGAAAGCAAGCCAAGGCGCTCAACTGTTTCTTCTTCCTTCTCTCTCCACTGGGGTTGGAGATAGATTACTATGACATTCTTACATTTCTCCATAGCTCCGGAGCTCATACTGGCCTCTTGTTATGTTATGCCTGCTGGTGTTGTGATGGGAAAGCTAAGGGCTGCATGTTTCCACTAAGAGTCAGGAAGCTAATTCATTTGAGGAAGGAATTGCTTTGTGTAAAAAATAAATAGAAAAGAAGAAAAATGTGTAAAGTATAACTGAGAGCTCTGCTATCACTCATACCCAGACATTTGAAGACCCACTCAGACAGTCAGCATCCCACAGAACTTTCTAACCACCACTGTAGTGTTGATTGACACGGCTGTAATGCAGTAGGACACGGTAATCTGTAAACAGCATCTCAGAGCCCATTGGTTCGTGAAACTTGGGAATTTTCAGCAGTGCTTGGGGTATATAACTGGATCCCATCAAATCATGACTGGAATGTCAGGATTTGTAGTTGAGCATCTGGGGGTTATTCAATTCAATTCAATTTTATTTATATAGCGCCATATCATAACAAAGTTATCTCAGGGCACTCAATCACATGGAGCCGGTCGAGACCAACTTCCACACACACAAAGACCCAACG
>JAVQJL010029579.1:0-21466 GCA_036024295.1 Nannoperca obscura
TTCTTTAAAGTTAAGACTAGTTTAAAGTCATCTTCATTGAAAAGTACAGTGCTTTTCCTTCAAAAATAAGGACATTTCAATGTGACCCCAAACTTTTGAACGGTAGTGTATTTCTTTAAGTGAATATTCCTTTAAGAGGCATCAAAATAGAGGAACACTGTGCATTGTATATGCATTGGCATACAAATGATGAATAGGAACTTTAGCCAGATTTTTGGTTGTAATTCAGTCTGTATGTCTAACTGCCAATAGTTACCGACAAAGAACCCTTTTCGAGAAGGGACGTCTGGCACAAAATCATTTGTCCAGATGTCCTGTGTGACAATCTGGCAGCGTTTTTGTCCCTCTTCTCCAGAGTGCCTACATTGCTACCGAAGCATAGCATAGCATTGTTCCTGTGATGAAAAATTGCATTGTCAGATGAAAAACAATTTTAATAAAGGCAAATGCTGAGATGGTAAATATTACATGTCAGTTATATGTGGAATATGGACTCAAAAATACAATGAATAACCACACCATTCTATCATAAGTCTATCATAAGCTCACTATTATTGAATGAACAGTTTCCAAGAAAGGAAGTTGTGGAATCAACTTTTCCATTGTTGCATCGCTTTGATTGTGAAGGTGAGTGTGATTTGTGTACAGTGTGTTAGGCCATTGCTCATGTACTGTATTACAAACATGACAATGAATAGCTAATTTAAGACCACCTATTGTACATGTGAATACAGACATAGAGAAATTGTTGGCAGCTTGCCATGACACACACACACAGTCTATAAGGGAATCTTTGGAAAGTCTTTTTGAGAAAGTCATTAACTAAGCTATGATGCTTGTCACCCTGCCTTTCATCAATGCTCGGATGTTAAAGCCTCTTTTAAAATGTCACATCTACTTAATATCACATTATTCACCAGATAGAGTCTAGGCCTTAATGGTTTTTCATGTCTTCTAAGGCGGAGGAAATTTTCCCTCTATCTAATGAAAATCTGCAGGCAAATGTCACCTGTATGGTTATTTGTATATTAAACATCAAAAATGTCACCATGCAATTATAAATGTCCTTTTTGAATGATATAAATAAAAATACATGCGTTTTTGTCTTTCCAAATGTGTGTATAACATTATAGAAAATATAAAGAACCTCACTTAGCTAAAGATGTGTGGGATATACCACACAACATACAAACCAACACTATTAGAGAAAAAGCAGACAAACATAGCATTGAGTCCTTATTTGCTGCTGTTATTTTATCATCCTCCAAATACATGAAACTAGACGGCTTAACACTAGAGGGCTCACATGCATTGCCATACAGTAGAGCTCCTCTTTGTTCAACCACTGGGGGGGCGGGGGGTGTTTGAAATCTGCTATCACACAGATGACTGTCCAATGTATTATTGATTATGCCTTATTGTGCCGAAACATCTATTTTACAGCCGCGGACTAAATCTACAGAGTAGATGGAATGTAACATCTGAATTAATAAGCAACACTGCATCTCTCATGAAACCAGAGTGCAAATTGAGGACAATGTGAACTCAGACTGAGGATTTTTCAGATATTTAGATGAATATAGAAGAAAGAGTGGGCTGGGGGGGTGTTGAAAAACAGAAAGGTAAGAGGATTTTTAGACAGGCATTTGTGGGTGTATGTGTGTGCACAAGAGAAAGAGAATGCTAATATGTGACTATGTCTGCAAGTGTGCGTTCCTTTGTTTCCTGACGTCCAAGTCTTGTGAAGTTTGTGTTTTCATGTGCATGCTCTATCACACCATCGAGTCAATCCAACACAGTAGCGGTGCACGTGTAAGTCTTTGCAAACCTAGCAGCTGGTCTCCCCTGTGGGAGTCATTAGCAGTGAAGCTCATCCTTTTGTCACACACTCCAGTGTCTGTCCCTCACCTCTCAGCCCAACCTTGGGGCCCATCATGTTCCCCTTGCACACCTGGCTTTACTTCCGTCTTCTCTTCGACTCCAAGGCTCCCTGGCTGGCTGCTCCCATAGAAACTACGCTAGATAAATAGAAAGAACAGGAGAGAGGGGGTCCACTCTGTGGAATAAAAGGAACACAGATAGGGAAAGGGCGGAGGGAGAGAATGAGGTCTATCAGCTCTCAACAACCTATTATCCGAGCCCTGGAGGATCTCCCCAGACATATCTCTCCTTGTACGGTTAGAAACAAAAAAGAGAGCTCACTCACTTTCTTCCTCTGCACCAGTTCCCATGTTATTTCCTTAAATCCTTCGCCTCCCTCATCCGTCCGTCCATCCATCCATCCATCCATCCATCCATCCATCCATCCAGCCGGCCAGCCTGGCATCCTGCTTGTCTGCCTTCGTTCGCTGCCTCTCCGCATTCATGCCACAGGGAGAGTCAGTTATATGAAAGCCTCCTTTTCTCCCCTAATCTCAGCGAGGCAGAGGCTGGAGCTGGCTTCGCTACAGATACAGACACTTGCCTCTGCCCAGAATAATGTCTACTCATAGTTACCACTGACAATATGCCAACACACACTCAACACCAGCCCAACAAGCCCCAACGCTTGTCTCCTTTATGGCTCAGCTCTGACCCTAATCCACCTTGCATGTACTTATTAAGATGTGAATTCAAAATGTTGGTCTGGCCTCAATTCAGCGTTTGTGCAACAGACATTTGAAAATGCATTGGGGTGCTAAGAGGTGGACTGAAGAGAAGATAGCGAGTAAACAGGTGGCTGGATTTAGGGACGAGTGCTGTTCCAAGAATCCAATAGGGGACATCCAATCCATGTCCCCTGCCTCATCTATATCAGACAGAAAATGAAGTGCAATTGATCCCTGGGTAGATAGTTTGAGAGAAAAAAACATATCTTTCCTGTCAGGCAGCTGACTTGGAAATGCTGTTGTCATGGCCCTGAATTGCAGAAAATTAACTTGATTTCTAGTCTCGCCTGCCTGTCATATACTGTATCTACTCTACCCACTTGGGATGGTTTAGGATTATTCCCATGAGGACTGGGGCCATCCCTCACTGGATCCGAATGGAGACAGCGCAGATTGGAAGTGAACTCCCTTTATGGAATTTTGCTCTAAATAAAGTGGCTCATTCCCTCCGAATGGCCATGACCCCAACACAATTAACCTGGCAATTTGTCACTTTCAAGGGCATCCACTGGGAGTTTGGGGAAACGGGCCAACTCGTCATCATCCTTAACTCACTGATCGGTAATGGAAGAGAGGAGAGATGATAGACATGATTTACCATAACCTATGCATTATCTCCCCCCCATCTCTTCTTCTATCTCCCTACTCTCCCTCTTCATTTTGCTTATATTTTTATTTATCACTACACGGATGGTTGAGGCATCAGGAGGTCTACAGTCACTGCTTTTAGTTAAGAATCACTGTATACCCACCTTTTCTAGCCTGGCGTGGGCCCTCCCTGGATGACTGGATGGAAGTCAGCTGGATGAATGAAAATACCATTGATTTCCTATGAAAGCACAGTGCCAAGCCTGATGCAAAGGCACACAGGGTAGATCAGGTGTTAATGAATATCAACGTTAATCTAATGAAGGTGCAGAAAAAAAGAGGGGAAGAAAGGCAAGCTAAAAGCAGACTGTTCCCATGAGGACCGGGGCCATCCCTCACTAGATCCGAACAGAGACAGTGGACACTGGGAGTGAACTCCCTTTATGGATTTTTGCTCTAAATATATAAAAAATACTGTGTAAAATGCATATTAAAATTGTTTCTAACTTTATATTTACAGGTTTTGTGATTACCTTTCATGTAATAATATGTAAACAATAAATCTATTACTGTAGTTTTACTGCAAAAACATGCTCAAAAACTGTCAATAAACTGTGGCTGAAAGTATTAATAAATTCCAAAAACTGTAAAATAATGGATTTATTTGAATTACAAATACACACTATTTTTTTTACTTAGGCACAGGGGAGCTTTTACCTTATCACAACCATTCTTGGCCTTTTTCCCCTCCAGTGGAGCGATTATCAGGGCGACAGGATGAAGCCTGTCGTCTCAACACACACCAGGTCAAAGCAGACTGTCTTCCCCTTGCATTGTTAATTATCT
Organism: Nannoperca obscura; assembly: GCA_036024295.1. Classification (NCBI taxonomy): domain Eukaryota; kingdom Metazoa; phylum Chordata; class Actinopteri; order Centrarchiformes; family Percichthyidae; genus Nannoperca; species Nannoperca obscura. The sequence goes on from JAVQJL010029579.1 coordinate 4,083, forward strand.
CCTATTTTACACCATCGATCTCCTGCCTCCCAGCCCAAACATCCAGGTCTTTGTGGAGCTGTTAAGTTGCTCCACTACTGGACTTTCTGCCCTCTTGTTGCGAGCGTGATCCCAATCTCCCCAAGTGCGTACAAAAAAAAGAGAAAATGAAGCAAAGGTGAGGTACTTTATACAAAGACTGGAACAACCTTAATGAAGAACACTAGTGTTATTTACAATAATTGTACATATGTACACATCTAGTAAACATTTCGTCAGATTTTTTTAAATGCATGCTCTTTATGTGGTTTAGTGAGATGGTAAAATACAAACCGCACAGTGCCAAATCCAGCCTCGAATAACTGCGATGAGATTACTCTCAACCAAATGTGACAATGATTGTGAGATGATGTGTTTTACAGGAACAATATTTTTTCCAAATATTGGGGAGGAAAGACACAGACGACATGCAACAAAGTCCCATTGCTGGTGCTGAGCTTACAGTAGGACTTTGCCGTTTCATATGAACCTTTGACCGAAACCCTCCAAAATAAGTAATTGCCTTCCAAATCGATATATGACGGTTTTCTGTTCCGACACTCCTACCTTAAGGTTTCTTTAAGTTAAGGCATAAAAAAACGAGTTGGATGATAATGAAGAGATCGTATTTTGGGTAGAAAAAAACTACTTTGTTAGTGTAGGAACAATGATTTAAATGGTAAAAACAAATGTTGACTCTAAATAGGAAACAGATTAGAAACTTGACTTGTCCAAGTCACATGCTTTGTTGACCCATTCACCCATCGTTGTGAGGTTTTGCAATGCTCATAACATGTCACGCTACTTCCACCCTTTTCACCCAAAGAACATTCACACTTTATTAATAATTCACACGCATTATTCAAAATAGTCTAATAAACATGTTGAATGCATTTCCTTTCCCATAGTTCCCGGAGTTATTTACATTAACCTTTACTTGATAGCAGCTTCTGCTTCTTCTTCTTCACTGCCTCTGTGTGCTACTGCCAATGAGTGTTGATCAGCAGTTCAGCTGAAATGATGTGTCTGTATTGAGTTACCCACATCTGCATGGACATGCAAACAAGAATATTTTAGTGTGTAAAGCTGCCGTTTTCAAAGTCAAGAATAGACTACAACATTTTAATCACCTAGACAATTATCACAAAATAATGAATACATTAATAAACATTAAACAATACTTAAACAAGCTCCTCATTAATAAAAAGAGATGGAGAGTCATCCACCACCACCCCCATACCTTTTGTACCTGCTTATTTAGCACAGAGCTGCAGTGGCAACAGGATGAGCAGAGAAGCACAGCAGCGTTCTCCAGCTCCTCCTGGGGCACAGCCAGCACTTTCATGTTAGCTGCAACATGTCCTCTCCCCAGCGTGTCCTGGTCTGCCCCGGGGTCGCCTTCTACTCTCTTGCATCCACAGCACCGCCAAAGGGAGATGGTGGGGAGCCATACTTGCTACCTCATTTGGCTTCTCAGTGTGGAGATGCAATGCCACAATGCTGAATAGTGGCTGGCTGATCACCTCATAGTCTGAGCTGAGGCCGTAAAATAAGCCCCACTGCTAATGGAAAATCTGACCAGTGTTCTTTTTTTCTATGTGGCTGAAAAAGGGTATAATGCTGCTGAGAGAAGATAGCTGTAAATGTTTCTCTACATGTACAAATACAGCCAAAATTATGAATTATGGATGATTTCAAATTATTTTTTACTGTAAATGAATCAATTTAGGGGCTTGATCTGAACCTGTCTGCATTGCTAGAGGATGAGTTAAAACATGGTGCTAAAATAAATCCCAAGTAGTATGTAGAGTATATGAGCTGTTTGAAGGAGGGTCTAGAAGGCACAATTTGTAATTTATATTAACAAAGCCGGAGCCCTACTACCTAAACTAAACCAAGACTAAAAGACTTTAGCCATGCTAAATGCTAACGTCAGCATGCTAATATGCCTGCAATGACAATAATAACAGTGTGATGTTTAGCAGGTATAATGTTTAACATGTTCACTATCTTAGTTTAACATGTTAGTTAATAGCTTATTTTGGTGCTGGAGGAAAAGTGAGATGATCGCCAAGGTCAGCAGAATTTATCCTCTGGGAACCATGAATCTCTGTACAAACTTTCACTGCAAATCCATCACATTTTAGTCTGTACCATTACTGTCAGATTATTCGACTGTACCATAAACGCCACACATAAAAGATTAAGGTGAGTTGTCTTTCATGATGGGAATCACTGCAATTTATCCACAAGACCAATCTAACAAAATGGTTTCAGTTTCAAAGCCTGCACTGACATCTAACATAATCAGAATGCATCACATACATCTGCTGTTAAAAGAAGCTTGTTGGTCACTTCATAGAGGGCAGACTCTGTGCTATCAAGTGCTCTAAAACCAGATTAGAATTCCTCAAAGATATTACAGACTGTAATTAGGTTGATACAAGTTCTTCTTAAATCTTTGGGTAAGAGAATGTCAGTTTAGAGATCAGCCCAGACTGTGCAAGAGACAAGAGGTCAGGCCTCACCACACTGATGAAAGGATGGGGTTAACAAATGAGTCAGTTATTCTGAAAGACTCCACAGGATTGATTGTTCATGGAAATGAGGGTTGAGAAAAAAAATAAGCTGCCCTTGAATCCTTACATACTGCTTTCTGATATATCAGCCTTAAATCCTTCATAGTACTGTGGGACATTTACCAGCATCTCATTTATGGAGAGATTTTCTGCATCTCATCTTCACAGAGTGTTTCCATTAAGCCACGGCAGATATGTTTCTTGTTTACTGTGTTATAAAAGATCAGTAACAACAGGAACATACAGTATATATTATATTTAGGACAGTAACAGTTTGTGCTGCAAATCTAAGTTGGCGGTGAGGCTTCTCATTAAAGCTGGAAAACTTGATGAAGTTAAGCTATGAGCTCCAGCTTGGCAGACTGCAGGTGACAGTTGAGTCTGCCCTTAAAGCTTTCTTTTGCAAAAGATTCAACCCATCCATCTGTTCCTCTTTCCATCCATCTTAACCGCTCTCCTTCTTTCACCACAACTCCTGCCACATTCCCTATCCACCCTTCACCCATCTTTCACAGCTCGTGGAAACAGTTTGTGGGGAAAAAATACTGCATTTGACTCAGCCAAAAGCTCTCTGGCTGAGGAGTCAATAATTCTATTTCTCTACTTTTAGAGTAGACCCCCGCCCCCACACACACACTCCCACTCCTCCACCCCCCGTCTACATGCCTGCATTATCCTAAGCCAAAGCATCCGAGGTGTGTAACGTAAGCCTCTGCAGTGCGCCTCATGTTTCATAAAGAGATAAGGGCCACTAAAAATACCCATCATGTGTGGAGAGATAGCCAAGCATTAAGAGAGGTATCTACAGCGAGCAGCCAGCAAAGCACAGTCTCCTTTAATTCTAACCACAGACATCTAAGAAAAAGAAAGCAGGATCCCATGGACCCAGCCGTAGATATAATATTCATAATTAAAACAGCTTTGTATGGATGTTTTATTAAAATAATCTGCTCTGAAAACCAGGATTAGAAAAGAAAATAATATTTCCACAAAATGATGCCTATGCTGTGACAAACACATGGAAAGGGTGTAAAAATATTTCACATGAACAAGACAGTAGATACATAAACACGTTTCTGAAGAAATCCAGGGGTGATTAGTTTTAAGACGTCTATTTAGATAATTTAGAGTTGATAACACAGGTTTCCTGAAGTAATCTGAAAATAGAAATAGAGTTTGATCTCTGCATTTGTTTTTAACCACAGGGCCCTGGACTCTATCTTAACCAAAGTTTGATCCCTGTTTAAGATTGATCCTTGAATACTTGCTGTTAAACTCATTATCACCTGTCTGATGCAAGTGTATCCATCAAGCAGTGGTATATCATATCTTATTTAGCTTTTACATCTTGCATAGCTCTGTGTACGTGTAGGATCATATCTTAAAGCTTAGGGGAACTGTCATCAAGATTCCTGCTGCTTCAGCACTTCTTAGATCCTGTTCTGAAACAGAAGTTGATCCTCTGAGGGAGGTCAGTCCCCCTCTGTAAGCACAGGGCTGAGGCACAGCATGGTGAGTCTGTTTGCACTGTTGTTTTTACCCATGCATACAGAGTACCAGGAGTACAGCTGTGAGCACACACACTTCCAAACTAATTGGGTTGTCTGTTGTCATGCTAACTCTTAGGGCAGCAGCTATTGTACACAAATCACATTAAGTTACATGTAGCTTGTTAGAGAGAAACTGTGAGTGAAGGGGAGGCAGACCAGGAATGTTTTGGCTTTGAGCAAGTTTCTGTCTCTCCACCCATCTGTGTCCCCTCACACTATCCAGTGGATCTTGCTTTTTTTTTTTAACATGCTCAGCCAGACAGATGGAATTAAACAAGAGAATGAGAAAGGTAGCTAAAGAAAGAAAGCAACCTGACTTTACTTTGGGGAACATCAGGAGAGCTTAAAAGTATGAGAAACATTTTGGACCAGGTGAATCAAGAGACCTACTAGCAAGTGTGTCCTCCAACTTCTCTTAACCATCTTAGTCAATATGTGAGCAAATTCAAACCACTAAATAAAAAACTCACCAGAGTTCTTAAAAGTGGCTTGACCCTCAGAATTATCAGCAGCAATCAATTATTCAGAGTCAAACAGTGAGTGCTGATTTAGCGTAAGAATTTCTAAAGTTTCCTCCTCTCAGCAAAAAGTGTCTAATTTCCCAATTACATGATGTCAAACACTGGTGAGGGCACCTTTGATACAGTTTGATATAGTCACAGCTTGTAGCACCACTGTGAAATATATAATATTAATTATTTTTATACCCTTTCTTTGTCTTCAACTTCCATCAAGTATTTTCTTTTACTTCTTCCTCAACTTCCACCCGATCTTTCCTTCTTCAATTACAAGTTCCATTTCTTTTTCTCTTTTTTCTTTCTTTGTTTTCTTAGTTTAACTACCTTTTCCACTTCTTTCCAGATTTTTCATCTTTTCTTCCCAACCATTCACTATACGCTGTCCTCTTCTTCTTAATCCTATTTTACTTTTACTCCCACTCCCTCTTCTCCTTCTTCTACATCCACCACCTCTTTTACTTCTGTTTTCTTGTCTTATACTTTCACCAATTGTTTTTCTTTTTCCTCCACTGCCACTTCAATTTTTCTTCACCTTTTTTTTCCAACTTCCTCTTTCACTTCTACTTCATCTTCACAATTTATGTATAAATGTATTGTCAAATTTTTATCCACAAAGTCCCATTGTTGTGATAATAAGAAACATTTTCCCTTCACACTTTGCCTTTCCCATTCTGCTTGTAAAGGAGCAGATTGATTACAAATTATACAGTCCCGGTTGGCACAAACAAGGCATCGACTTCGGTTTGACAGGAAACAGATTACAACTGTCGGAGCAAATGCTTGAACCATTTCCACATTCGTCAGACCTTCTCCAGACCTTCACCATTTGGATTTCTATCAAGCCAAAGTGGGTGTCGTGTCATGGCTTGCTCCTCATCTTAGCTGGGATATGGATGGAAAAACATTACTGTGGATACACTCACACAGCCTGCCCCAACCGTCCAGCATTTCATCTCTCAGTGTGATTAAATGGGAGACATTCACACCCGATTTGTTAATTCATCAAAAGTGTACCTTGTGGAATACAGAGGTTGTATTAATCACATTTTGGGCAAATTCACGTTGGCTTGCATAAAGCTCAAACAGGCATGCATTACAGATTAGTCTTCTGGTGAAGATACCTCACCAGAGACTCATCGCATTAATATATTACTGCAGTCATAAGGTCTGAAGTGAGGAAGAATGAGAGAGAGAGAGAGAGAGAGTCAGGGAGAGAATATGTGTCTATGGGTGGAGATGACAAGTTATACAGTGAATACAGATGAACTTAGAATATCAACCAAAGATCTATGAGTGCCTTTTTGAGGAGCAAAACCAATTTGGATACAATAAATGGCGTCAGAGATATGAAACCTGCTGATTTGTGAACTTTTCTCACAGCCCTGTCCTCGTTGAAGAGATTGGCTACTAGGAGTGAATTGTAATCAACTGCAGAAAAGCACCACCTTGCTTGTTAGGAATACTATTTAAGACTTGTGAAATTCCCACAGGTAAATTGGAGTGGAGGTGGGGAGGGGAGGTGGGGTTGTTGGCCATCTTGTTTTCCCCTCCTTTGTCATCTAATTTGTCTCATAACTACACGGTTTTATAACAGCCATTAGAAGGTAAACCCCCTTGGCTCAACTTGCCACAGTAAAGCACTGGCATTCAGGGCTTGATAAATGGACACTCAACACTGGTTATTATGATGAATGGGAATTTCACACTGGTAACAGTGCCAGGTATTGGAGAAAAAAAAAAATCCCAAAAGTGCTGCCAATGGCAAATTGGAAACGGATGCCTATAGGGTCAGTTGACATTCACAGTACTGGTTTTTATTGGATTGTTTGACTTGCTTGAAGTTAGGCCAGGGTGTAGGGAGGCGCTTTGACAACATATGATCCATTTCCCAAAAAAGTTAGAAGTCCAATACCTCTAAGGCCGGTTGTAAAAAGAGAGTCAATAAACAGATCAGCTGTTACCATGGTGCGTGCAGATTAGTGAGTGTCCATGGTCGTTTAGCCATCTGTACAGGTTGCTGGGCCTTGTGCTGCAGACATGGATGCAGCCAACCAATACATTACAGCATCTGTATTATCATTAGAGAGGTACATGAAAGAGGGGGGAGAGAAAGAGAGAGGGAGAAAGAGAGAGAGAGGAGGGAGGGGTGACGTTGCAAACTACACTGGGTGTCTGATCAATGGGGGCTATCAAGCAGGGGACAGAAAGAGAGCGAGGGGGTGAGCTAAAGGGAGAGGAGAGATGCAGGGGCGAGGGAGGTACAGTGTAGGGCAATTTAATCACAATCATCTCGTCTGGATAATAAGAGAGGAGCGAGAGAATATAAATAGTGAGCGAGAGACTAATGGAACTCATTTTAGGAGAGTATTTAACCTATTTCAGAGAGAATCAAGGGTAATCAATTAAAAGTGCTTTTAGCCCAGGCCTCAACTTTAATTACTCTTCAAATGTGATTATTCTCTGACATGCTACCTACCTAGAAATAGATATAATATTAGCTACATTAAAATGCTGGCTTGTGTAGGCTGCAACCAGAGAGAAAGACCCAGAAAAATGCAGAAAAGCAATAGTGGCAATAATTCATCAACATTTATTTATTCCTGCTTCTACTGTGCATATTGTGTAAGACTTGATAAGGTGAATGAGTGTCATTAGAGAATTAACCCTTAACAGTAAATGGTGTTCTATAGACCTGGACATTTATTCAACGGTTTGTGGCTTCTATGTGCAGTACCTGAACTGAAAGGCTTAGAAATAGGCGTACAAAACCTAAAAACTAATTATTGTCTCAAATTCTTGCTGAGTGGCAGGTCTGGCGTGACAGATGACCTGTGGGTGCTGTGACAGCCTGAAATCCTCGCCCCTCAGGCACAGTGTCAGCAGCCAGTTAAAACCCTGGCCTACAATTGTTCCGTCAATATGTGCTCGCAGTCCCCAGGACACTAAGGAGGTCCTGTTACAGCCACAGCGCCAGTCGAGTAGTAGGCCTGTTTGTTTGACAGTCAACCCAACACTAATCCACTGCTCTGAATCACTTTCAAAAGGGGGGAGGAATAGAAACGACTGGAGGGCACACTCCTGATTGTGAAAATATGCAACTTTGCACTCACATACAGTCCCAAGGGTTCAGTGTTACTGTTCGCAGGAAACATGTGTAGCAACGTGGGAATGTTCACCTCAAGCACACAGACCCACCCACACAAACATGGTAACAACACATTATGTGTAGATGTTAGAAAAACATCATGTACTGATCCTGAATTGGATGGATGAAAAAAAGACAATAGAACAGGAGGTGTGATTTTGAGCCGTTAGCTTTGTAGAGCTCCCTGTCATCTGTCAAATCAGATAATAGCAAGCACAGAAATGATGCTATGGGCCAGATTTTCCTGTATTTTGCATCTTCCATTCAAACCCAGCAGGGAAAATTTCCCATTCTTTCACAGAGGAGATGAATTGTGTCTTTCACAGCGTCCACTAAAGCAATGGAGCAGGCACACAAGCAGTGTTCCCGCCACTCAGTGAAAGAAGTACAGCTCAATGACACCACAAGCATCTTCTTGAGTGCCAATTAGGATGCTGAAAAGGGGTAAAAGCAGATTCAAGTGATGGGGATGGGACTATATATATGTCGACATTCGCATGCTAATTTAAGAGGGTTCTTGTGTAACAGCTCTGCAAGTGTGTAACAATAACATTACAATACACACTTTGCGTCCCTGCAATTTTCCTTTTAGCCGCTTCAGTGTCATGCTACGTGCCACTGGTCTGTAGTTACTACACAGGAAGATGCAGGGACAGCTAACAAGAAAACAGCAAACAACACAGCAACTCAATAACAATAAGCTTTTCACATCAGACACTTTGACTTGTCAGAGTAGGAAAAGCACAGGTTTCATTAATAACATTAACTGTGGCTCTGTTGTGTTCAAGTGTCGCAGTGAGCCACAGCAGCGTGACAGCGAGCCAGCATGCACAACACCAGGACCCTGAAACTGAAGCAGCCAAATGGGATTCATTATTTATTTAATCATTCATTTGTTCATTCATTCGGAAGTTGACATCTAAATATGTCACATGGATAATCAGTTAATACAAAGCAGCTGTGCAAACAGGTGATTCTTATGGGCAAAATGTAATGAGGGGAAAAGAGAGGTGAAATATGAGGGGGGATATTTATAAACAGGGGAGAATGGAAAAATAGATGGCGTATGCATCGCCACTACAAAGTATGCACCAATATTATCTAGAAGTGCCTCTGCATGAATCAGTTTTGTGTATGAAGATGATTACGAATGCCAGAGTTATTGGTATTTCTGCACCTTTTTCTCTTTCATCTTCGTAATTCGTATAGATTATTTAAAAGCTATTACAGTTGAAGGGATTTTGTCAAAACTCTATTTGCAGTTTCAAAGAGCAGCATGTTAGGAAAAATTAGGTACAACCTCATGGAACCCTATTCTAAGTGGAACCTTAAGAGACATGTGAAACTCCAAGATAAGTAGCTGGATGTTTGAGTTATTGTCACTGTACATTTGTTTAGCAAGAGCTCTGCAGTATTATAGTGATTATAAATGATACCATCTATGAGTATGAGTTAAAGCACCCTATATGGTTCTACTGAGCCCCTCTACTTTTGGGAGTGTTGTATGACCCTTTTTTAACCCTCTTTTTCAATCTCTCCAGCTTTGGGCCCACTAACTTCTCACTAACACTCCTCCTGAAACTGATTCAAGAGAACAACCATAGCTGCAGACTCTCAGCTCCCCACACCCATTCCACTGGATGAGCAGTCTGTGACTTAGAGATGGCTCGACAGATGGATTATATCCTGGTTGTCGGTGCCTCGCTGCTGGCCATGGGGCAGAAGTGTTTGATAAAGGCATGTCAAAACAGCTGTAGAGTTCTTGGACTAAGAAGTCCACACTGGGGTAAGGGCCAAGATCATGTTAGCCTCCGCACTGCATCTCATGCATGGTAAAGGATTGTGCAGTCACTTGACGTGATGTGAGAAAAGACGAGAAAAGAACTGCACTTTTGCATACAATAGATGTTCTGTTTTGATTCTTCGAAAGCACAATTCTGTTAGTTTGTTTGGTGCCCTGGAAAAACATGCTGACTAACTGTTCTCTGGCGACCTTGCAACCAGTTTGAGTGTGTTTGTGTGTGTATTTGTGTATGTATGTGAGTTTCTTTGTTTGTTTGTGTATGTGTGTGAGCGTGTGAGGGGGGGTTGCAATAAAGAAAGGGGGGGCTTCTATAGACGAGCAAGTTTAATTGCTTGTGGTGGCAGTCAAAGTCAATATGCTGGTCAATGGCCCGTGCATCCCGCAGGTTCATTTCCCCATAATTACTCTACATGCGCCTGGCCAATGCATAAGTCTGTCATCATTAAAATAATAAGAATGGGTTGGGCAAGGAGGAGGGCAGGAAGAATGGAGGAACTAATGCAAAAGAAATGAATGAATCAATACTGCAGGCAAGAGGAAGAGATGGCCTGGCACAAACCGAGGCCCACAATTAAGTCTGTGGTTTCTCCTATAGACGCATAATCACAGGCAAACAATCAAATGCATGCGCATATGCACAACTCCACACACAGCCCATGACTTAATGCAGCCAACACAACATTCTGAACTAACTTTTTAAGTGTGCTTTTGAAAAGTAAAAAAAGTGTTAAATTGAAGCAGAAAATACATTACTAAGAAAATGGGTTGAATGGAAGAGAGGTTTTTTAGTCCAATAACTGATGGCTAATTTTATAGCTCTTCATTGTCAGTTGTAAGTGGCTGTATTTCAAACTTAAAACTTTAGTACGTCTGACTACACATACTGAATGACAAGGTCATGATGAACACTAAACTATGAATAACTGTTCACCAAATGTATTTCAACTGCCAAAACCCTTTCTACCTCAAGCAAAACTTTTTCTATTGCGATAATGAAGACATTTGATCAGCTTTGTCTTTTCCATCCAGGCCCCCTAATTCCATTCATATTTTGAAGCAGAATACTTGGATTGAAAGCCAGTCATTGACAGAAACATAATAAGCATTCCCAAAGCAACATCTCAGCTCATTACAGTTCCCATGAACCTGCTGGATTGCAGCTTAATGCGGAACAAATATAAGGTGTGTGTGTGTGCTTGCGCTTGTGCACATTTGCGCGCATGAAGCAGTGTGAGTCCGCTGTGGCGTAGCCATGTGTTCTACAGTTGCTGAGTGTAATCCTCGGCCTTACCAGCTGCCCACAGGTCTTTCAAAAACGTCTCACTCGAATTAAAAACAGGTGGACACAGTTTGATTAGCTTGTTAAAACACACCTGCTACTGAAGGGCGAGGCATTGCATTACACACACACACACACACACACACACACACACACACACACACAATATACACACTTTCACACAGGCACAAAAAACTTATTGGGGCCTGTGGAGCAAAGATAATTATTATGGGAGAAAATATTAGCTGCGTTAAAGGGATTTTTTTGCAGTAAAAAAACTGCAATACTAAGCTCCCTAATGCTCATGGGTAAGAATTATATGGGAAAAAAATAGACAAACAGTGGAATCTACTAGCTCACATTCATTTCTTTTGTACTGTATTATACATTGTCGGTGCTCATTTTATCCTTTGGTCATTCGCTCTTTTTAGTTCAGTTGTATTGCTTTTATTTCCTGTTACAAAAGGAATTTACTCCTGTTAATATGGGCCGTCACACTGCTAGTATAACTCCACTAAGAATTTAAGGGAAGAAATAAAACAAGTTATGACACATTTTCTATTTAGCAATAAAATAAACGTTAAAGTTATTGTGAAAACAGCACAGCAACACAAATTCTGAATTTCAGGCTTCTAGCTTTTGGACATGTTTAACACTGTTGATGTCGGGTGTTACGTCTTTATCATAAATACTGTATATAGCTTATTCATAATGGAGATCAGCCTTTAGGCTGTATTTTTGTTATCCCAATAGTCTTTTTATTGCTTGAGGCAGTTTTCTATGTACATTTATTAATTTGTAAAATTTAGCTCACTTCTTCACTCCTATTTGATTTGATTTTTCTAACAGGAATGAGGGAGTGTGTGTGTGAGGTTTCATTACATAGTCTGTCCTAAACTGTAAGTTAGGTCGGAGTTGCAAATTTAAAAACTGTGCAGGTTTTTGTTATCTAATGGATTGTAATCTAAACTGCAGACACCAATCCTCACGATGGTGCCCTTACAATACATTCATTAAACTAATAGATGGTGTAATGATTCAGCAAGTATCTCACAGTTTTATGGTGTGCACTGGCTGCATTTAAAAGGCACCAAAGTCATTCCCCGCAAAAGCATTTTATGGTATGCCAGCAGGTTAACAGCTATTTGAAAGCCCATTGAGTCATTGTTACATTTAAACGTTCTCAAACATGAAGCGTTTTATTCCTGTGTCAGCCTTTACTTCAGTGACCAGTATGTAAATGTCTGTGTGTGTGTGTGTGTGTATGGGGGCAGCTGAGCTTATACAGTATTGCAGAGTAATTCCCCACCATCACCAATGGGACAAGGGCAATTGAACCCTGGCACTTCATGTTTTAAATGCTCATTTATGCGTCAAATGTACCTTTGGAAGATAATAAGACACCATAATAGATTTTTATGAAAATGCATTACATGGGGGGGAAGCTATTGCATGTAAACCTTCTTCCCTTCCCCTTGTCTCACCCTTCAACAAATCCCTTTCAAAGGAGCTACGCTTTGGGTCCATAAAACTTCTCCATATGAATATTTAATGTACAACTCATGTAATGCAAATTCTACTTTGTTTTATTTTTCCCTTTGCCCAGTCCATTATTTTGCCATGTGCTGCTACAGATCGCGGTGAGGGCTGAGGGCCTCACTGCTGAGCGTCCAGAGGCTTTGCACACACATACTGCCATTACCCACAGAGACGGGACTTAAGCATTCAAATATACAAGGGAGCAGATATAGATTACATGCATGGTTTAGCATTGTTTGAATTTGTTGGATGTTAATGGGGACCGCATTTATTAATTATCATGTCAGTGGATTTTGGGCTGTGAGAAATGAGAAATGACTTTTCTTATCTGTAGGAAGATTCTCGGTCATCCAGGTCAGGGGATATCTACAAGTAGAAGCCAAAGGCGCATGGACGTTTTACCACTAACCCCGGGGAATTCATCAGTTCAAGGGTTCATTCATACCCTGATGTCACAGAAAAATCATTAAGGTCACGTTGGTAATTAAGGTCACATGGCCATAATGTGAGAATCTACTTTGCCACACACGATAGCTCCTTCTTCTCTCCCTTTTAATGACCTTCTGATAAATACCTGCTCTCCTTACATGTTACAAACAAATAACCCTTCCCACAATGATTTCCAGTAAATCACATTAGACATGCTAATTAAACAATTTACATACTTTGCTCCCAATATTTCTCGCAGTAACAGATACATCCAGTATTACACAATATTTTTAGAACAACAGGACTTTATTTCGCTAATTTAAGTGCCACACCATTGTATTAGATCCAATTTGCTATTTAATTTTGACCCTAATGCTTCAAATGCTGAAGAAATTTGTCAAAAAACAAATTAAGATGTGCAAAATCATTTCATTTGTATTTTTTTTAATATTTTGTAGCTGATGAGCTCATGAGGGAACTTTCACTGATTAATCAATGACACTGTCTAATCAATATCTGCTGTTTCATAAAGGCCACAATATTGACAAAACTGCCATTGATGTACGTGTTTTCTCAGCCTCCCCATAGTTCCCCATTTCATTATCTGTAACTCAGACTTTGTAAACTGCGAAACAGGTGAATGCAAACCACAGAGGACACACATTTATATGCTAGTCTGTTATTATGGGCTTTGAAATAGCAGATGGGCAAAATGGTGGACCTAAGTCTGTCCAGGCCTCCAACCCTCCCCTCTCCCTCTATGCCAGCGTTGGATTGCCAGGCTAGGAGTGCCAGAGTGCTAGCCCCTCTCTCCCCCTTGAGGGGTGTCTCTGTGTGGGGTGGCAAGGGCTTGGCACAGAAATCTGTAGAGCATGGGTAGCAGAGGTCAGCGTGTGCAGTTAGTGTCCTGCGGCAAATCAGTGCTATATCCAAACCTCTGCCTGCTTTGGCAGAAGAAAAAGAAACTTGAGAGGAGGATGTGGTGATAGGGTTGGCTAGAGACCACAAGAGAGAAAAAAATGAATCTCTTTCCTATCAGTAAAAAAAAAAAGACAGAACAAAAAAGGTAAATTTAGCATCTACAGCCATGCTAGCAGTGTCAGGCTGTAGCCAACTTGTGCACAGCAGCTAAACGCTAGCATGGCAACATGCTTACAATGACGATGCTAACTTGCTGATCTTTGGCAGGTCCAATGTTTATCATGTTCAACATCTTAGCTCGGCATTTTAGCATGCCACCATTTAGCTAATTACCACTACAGTATAGCAGTACAGCTGACCTTGAACATGTTATGGCAATCCATTTAAAAATTGCCAAGACATGTCACTAAAAACCAAATATGACAACCTGTTGGTAGTGCTAGATGTGAATCATCAAAGTTACCAGGTCTATCCTCTGGGGATCATGAATGTCTGTACACATTTTCATTCCATCCAGTATTTATTTTAGTCTGGACTAAAGTGACCAACTGACCATGATCCCATGATTATGTACTGACCTGACAGGTCTTCCATGAGTCATAACTGTGTGAGGAATAATGTGAAAGCCCTTTGAGGGAGCAAATCAGCTGGTCACCTGGTCTGCTGTTTTATATCTGCAAGAGGGTGTGTGGATGTGTGTGTGTTTGACAAGGATTGGCAGAGGGTTTATGTGGGAAGGAGCAGTACTATGTCTGAAATTGGATCTATGCTAGTTAGCTATTCACATCACAGCACTTTGAAGAGCTGGAATAAATGGCATTTGAAAAGCACGTTGCAATGTCATATTGTTTCTTGGCTCTATGCCTATAATAATAGGCAGCTTTTGTAGTTTTAACAGGTCTGTTTTGATGTTGGTGGATATTTAGCAACCCTTCTCTTGAAGTTCCTTTCAGCTGCCCCAAAGTCTGACTTTAATGGGAATATATATATATATATATATATATATAAAATATTTGTACTCCATTCCAATTATTCGTAAAGCGAGTACAAAAAAGATGAATGCTATTTGAAGTATTTGAAGTCATTAGTGTAATGATTTAATTATTTATGAGTGCCTAGGCATAACTTAGTTTGAGAAAAGCTTTCAAGATATTATTGAAATGAAATGCAAATGGTTTTTCGTCTCCTGCACGGAACGACTGGAAAATAGATTTTGAGTCAGCTCTTTGTTTCCATGATGGGAAGAGAATCTAAGCTTTGTGTACATCTTCCATTGTCCTATTTTTGTCTCTTCCATTTTTAGTTCTCCTCCCCTCCCTATCATACTCGTGCCTATCAGCACTTTTTGCTGCCACTTTACTTACCCCCTACCACTGCGTGTGTGTGTCCGCGCATGTCTATATATTCAAGATTAAACAAATGCAATAAACAGAACAGGTTGGACAGACATGAACCTCAGCAAAGTGTCAGCGTCTGAGAGATTACATATATTTAAATGCAAAGGGAAGGAGTGACTCCATTATGTCCTCTTGATTTTCACTGTCTCCGGCAGCGCCTTATCTCAAAGACAGACACTGTTCTCATGCATTTCTTTGATATCGTTCACTTTTGTGCTGTTGCCTGGTACTTTTATTCCCGGGATGATGGTGAACTTACCAGCTGTACACATGCTGATTCCTTAGTTTTCTGCCCGTTCACGATCGAACACAGGGAATAATCCTCTGTGTGTTTCGCTTTCAGCTCAATCATCTGGAATGACAGAATTAGAGAGGAACATGGCACAGCACAGTGCCTGCAGGGCAGAACAGTAGCCTTTTATCTTTGCATAGTACCTGTATGTGGGCATTAACACAGGTGTTTCTTTTCTACAAGCTATTTCAGCCTCGCCTGTAACTTTCTTTTTATCTCCCAGATATTATATATTTGACCTTTTTTCCTGTGACAACTCATTGATTGCCTTAACCACCACTGTAAGTCATCCACAGCTGCCAAATCCATACATGACTTGGTTTGTCGATGGAGAGCCACACAGCATGCACAGTACACATGACAAAGAGCCTATTTTCTCTTACTCTCTTACTTACTTACTCTGCCTTGCTGTTGGAACTCCTGATGTGAAAATCATATCTTCTGAATACATTTGAATTTAAGACAAGAAAACAGCTTGCTTAAACACAGTCATCTTTCTGCAGTTTACAGGCTCAGCATAATTCCATTTTGCTAATGTATTTTTCAGCGGGTTTGTCCAAAAGTAAAAATAACTACTGTGTGAAAACATAAAATCTAAATTTGTTTTCACATGAATTTTTCACACAAAATCTCTGCAGGAAAACTACAGAAGTATCAGAAACTATTTGTATTAAAATTGTTTAAAAGTGTTATCAGTGTTATCAAGTTATCATGCAGAATGGCCTTTGTCAATGTTATATTGGTTCATTAGTATTGATGCATTAATATGTGGGCAACACTTTAATGTTGTAGTTGGTCGAGGTGGAACTCATTTTAACTGCTTCTTAATAATGTTGGGTAGTTCAATATATATAGTTTAGAAATTGATCCCATGTTTGTATGTAAAATGTGTAACTTCTAACTTGTAATAATAGCTGTTAAATTAAAGCACTGGAGTAAGTACAATACTTCAATCTAAAGTGTAAAATAGCATAAAATAGCATGCAATACGTACTCAAGTACAAAGTATAAGGACATCAAAATTTCATTCAAAGTACTTGAGTAAATGTACTTGGTTACTTTCCACACTGCTTTTAGTGAAGATGAATTGATCCTTCGCTGTTACTGTTGCTACGCATGTCTAGCTTCCATTCTAGCACTGCACATATGCAGTTTACAATTACAATAGTGGGAGATTCACCATTTGAAATTCACAGTATTTTTTAAAAACAATTAATCTCACACAGAAGTAAACAAAGGGCGACAGTCAGTTTTGTCGGCTGACATGACAACTGTTGCTAGCAGTTATCCACCGTTACTAGCAAGCTAATAAACACTAGCTGAAAACTCTAGCTGATGTTTACAGATGATTGTTAGTCTTGCTCAAAGACTTATAAAGCCCCATTTGCCAGGCAAAAAGGTAACATCCTCATCAGTTCATAATCCATGTAGAACACATGTAAATAAAGGAGCATCATTGTTCTTGTATTGCAGGATGATACTAGTTAGCCCTACTGTTATAGTACAGTATTATAAAAAAAGAAAAACAATATTTATATTGTTGTATATTGTATATTATATTTTATATATATATAAAAAATATATGCATTATTGCTCGTATTTTAAACAGTATGTGTCAATTTGTACTCTTTTAAGGAGGACTAACCAATGAGTTTGGGAATTGGAATGCTTCACGTAATAAATTTGGTTGAGTGTAAACTGTAACTCTGACTGTGACGAAGACTCTGTCACTGGTTTCACAAAGTAGCACACAGTGAAACATAGACATAATAATTGTAACTTGACATGTGTCTTTGGCATCGGGATAAAAGAAAAGTCACACTACATCAAGGTTTGGTTGGTTTAGTAGGTTTATTTTGTTTATACTTATCTTACAAATAAGGTGTCTGCTGCTTATGCTAGTGATCTTCTGT
>JAVQJL010029617.1:0-33449 GCA_036024295.1 Nannoperca obscura
CCAATGGTTTCCATCTTGTGGTGAACCCTCTGTATTCACTCTGGTGAAGTCGTCTCTTGATTGTTGACTGTGACACACATGGTTTTTCTTCACCAGGGAAAGAATTCGTCTGTCATCCACCACAGTTGTTTTCTGTGGTCTTCCGGGTCTTTTTGTGTTGCTGAACTCACCGGTGCATCCTTCCTTTTTAAGAATGTTCCAAACAGTTGAATTTGGCCACACCTAGTGTTTGCTATCTCTCTGATGGGTTTGTTTAGATTTTTCAGCCTAATGATGGCTTGCTTCACTGATAGTGACAGCTCTTTGGATCTCATATTGTGTCGATGTCCCAATATTTATGGACCTGACTGTATATAATAGCCTATTTCAATGTTGACTACATATAAATCTGACATGTGTAGCCTTCTAAATTCAACACATCTTATTTTACACACTGTACTTGATCCTAATACGGAAGGTCCTGGTTCAAAACTATTAAGTAGATCAGTACTGATATGATATCGATGAAAGGCTGAAGAGAATACAACTCTTGAAATTAAAAGAGAAAATGTAACTGCAGAAAATAGATTTTCTTTTACTTTATAAACAATCCTTGACAGAATAGATGCCAGCTTGTTTTGGTCTGCCATCAGGTTACACACACAATTAACATTAAATAATGACATGTGATAAGATCTGCTGCCGGCTAAAATGAGAAGCAGTTAAGTGTTTTAATAATGATGACGTTTAATGACAGTAGTAGAATGGCTTCATGCTGAAACATTTGCTCAATTGCATATAATATACTTACTCTAAAAAGTGTACAATATTGTATAAATGCAATAATATACAAAAGAGTTGACAACAGTGTTGTCCAAACAGCAAAGGTGTGTGCTGCGAGAGGTCAGTCTGACTTCTGAGTGTGACTTCAGAACAGTGTGGCCAATTCAAAATTTAAAAAGCATCACAAATAGTAAGCTGTTAAATAATCATTACTCTATTATATTTGTCTGATACAATAACATTGTATGGAAATGTTTTTTCACAGCTCTGTACATAGAGTGGGCATCATCATTCATACCCATCATCACCCACTAGCTGTGAGTAGCTCTTTCATATAAACTGTAGAGGTTATATTTTCAAATATCACTGAATCAAAATTAAATTTACCCCATTCAATGTATGGCTCCTTTACATCACATTCCATAGATGTTGGGAAGTAGAACATTTTGAGTTTGAACATGGAAAAATGTAGTGAAATGACCCTTTAAATGAGATCATGATTGTTTTTTTCCCAGGGTTTTCTGACATGCAATTAGTAAACATGATTGTATACACATGTAGATTATGGGGATAACAAAACACTTAAGCTTTCTTTTCAGCACCACACTCTTTAAATCTTTTGAAAACATGGACCTGTATGACCTGGAACACCTCCACCTAAAAAATGGTCATCCATACTCAAATACATGAAAATTCAAAACACAGGCACTCAGTCTATGCTGCCAAACTACTTCACATAATTAGCAATGGCAGTATCTACATTTAAATGCTTATTAGAAACTCTTTTTCCAGTCATCAGACTGTAGCTACAAAGAAAGCTTGTTCAAAACTTCAGAAACTACATAATAAAGTGAAAATAAAAATTATATTTTGACAAATAAAAGGGAAACAGAGCCTTTTGTTGAATTCAAATGTCTGCTTAAAAGTGATGATCATCTTGACCCTGACCTTTTCATCATGGCATCACTCAAATGTCACAGGGAACTCATATGAAAATAATTTCTCAAGCTCCTACCATTCAGATTAAGATTTTGCTTGGTTTTCTAAGGTGAAAACATTAGTACTGTTCAATGCCAACTTTTTAAAATAATGTTTTTCTAAATGTGCACATGTGACAACCCCAGTGTGGTTAGGGAAGCATTGTGGTTATGGCAAAATGGGACTATGGTTAAGGTTAGGCAACACACCTGGTTAGGGAAGAATTGCTGTGATAACTTTCCAGAGTGTAAAGTCATCATATAAACTTGGTGTCTGATGAGCCTTCAAACTGGACTTTGTAGTTTGTACCTGCAGCAACACACCCACACCATCATGACTGTCCATACTGTATATGTATATATGATGTTGGTCTATGACATGTCTGTCCGTCCTGGAAGAGGGATCGACCCTTTTTTTTGGAGGGGAGTTTCTCCTCATCTGATCGTCAAGCCCCTGGAGACAAATTTGTGATTTGTGACATTGTGCTAAATAAATCAAACTAAATAAAATACCATTCTAGCCCCTTTTCTTTTATCCTGACAATTATCTTTACGTTTATATTCGCAGGTCAGGATTTACATCTAGTGCCAACGTTCAGGGCTGTTGTGGGAAGTATTGTGAGCAGATCTGCACTTGATGTTTTTTTGTTGTTGTTGTTGTTGTTGTTGTTGTTACCATAACCAGGATATTTCCCTGCTGTTAACCAACTCACCAAGTAGTTAGTTTGTTTTCATGGCAGTCATGCATATCATTTTGGAAGGCACTGACAGAAAAACCCATTTTGTCCTTCAGGTATGGAGACTTGTTGGTGTCAGTACAGTGGTCTCTTAAAATAAATGAGAAGGATACATTTTAATACAGGACTACTACACAGCCTTAGAACCCTAAATCTGATTTATCTGAAACCTCTCAATGTATCAAAAGTCCTAATTTCCGTTGGACAGAGATTCCTCAATCGAGCTCCACTGTGTGGGAAAGGCAGGAGAACCATGTCTTATTCAAACATATGGTCCTCTGATTCCCTCAGCCTGATCTGTCTGCAGCATCTGTTGCCAAGTGCACCACACAGACAGACACTGTGACCAACAGCATTGTGTAGATCTGTGTGTTAGTGTAAATGACACTAGAAGAGAAAGCCAAGGGAGCACCCAGGGTTGGGTATAGGGGCACGAGGAGGGAACAAGACTGGTGGCTGTTGAGGTAATGTGGGGGGTATGAGGGCAGCAGAAGGGCGTAAAGAGAAAGGCACAGAATACAGTCATTACCCACCCAGGGCTATTCCTCTCTGGCCCATTAGCTGCTGGCGGCCGTGACCAATTGGGTTTTGTCGTTCCTAGCAGGGTCATCCAGTGGTGGTCTGGGCCTTTTCTATAATGGACGCTCACTCAGCCGTCCTCACACAAAACCTTTAAGAGGGAAAGAAACTCTCTCCCTGACTCTCTCTACTCACCCTCTCCGTTTAAAAAGACCCAGTCAGGCAAGAAAGAGAGAGTGAAAAGTGATCATGAAAAGAGATTTGTTGCAATGTAAGGCACGCAGGGAAGTGATCGTTTAGCCACACGTGGGGTGAAGGAACTCCATGGCGGTGGGTCTTGTTAACCCTCTTGACTCGTACCAGAAACCAAATCAAATTGTTCTGTGCCTCAAAGTCTGAGGATGTAGTTCCTTGTGGGAAAAGCTCTCAACTTTACAACTGGTGGCGTGTGTAAATTTCAAAGTGGAAAAGAAGAATTTGAATAGGCCATAGCAGATTATCCAGTGTATATGACCACTGATCCTTGAACTCAGATGGTTTAACATGGTGCAGCTGAAACAGCAAAAATGTTTCTCTGTATTTCTAGTATGATTCCATGTGGTGGCTCAACAGAAACAGGTGTGACAAAGGTGACAAAGGCTGAAAGTTAATCTTTAAAGAAGCTGAAAAGTATTCATTTCATTTATCCAATTTTCTGAATGAAATGAAGCGCTCTCTTCCAGGCACGTTTACATTATTGAATCATTATCTTCAATTATCTAAATCACTATTGTCATGTGAAGACCTCAAACAGTTCTAGTTCATTGAAGAATTTAATGTTCCTTTAACAGATGAAAGATTCTCATCTTCATCTTCTCGGCTTAAAAAAGCTCAAAAACACACCATCGTCAAAAGATATTTGTCTTTGTTTTTGAAAAGCTCAAAATTTTGGAGATTTGAGGTTTCCACGCGGGGATTTATACTATTTTAAGACAAATAATTGTGTGCACATGAACGCATATTCCATCTAGTATGAGTTGTGTATGTCTATCTGTGTGTGGGTGTGTTTTTTTGTCCAGTCCGAAGCTGAATAAAAGGCCAGTTAGCCACCTAGCGGGCTACTAATTCTCCATGTCAAATACAATGGCTGCAATTATATGGTAATCAGTGTTGGTGGCTCATACCTTTCTGCTTCTTTCTGTGAGTGTGTGTCTGGCCAAGCTGCTCCTCAGGGAGACGGTTAGTCACGGCTTATTATTGACCCATTAGACACCCGTCCCTCTGCCAGAAAGAAACCAGTCGTCTCACAGGCCGCGCTGCATTCAATGAACAACAATAACGAGAGGGAGACTGAAAATGGAGTTAATAATTTTGTTTTCTATGGTCGACAATTAATGAACTCATCTGTGCCAAACCGTAATTTGGATTGTTATCTTTACCATATCAGTGGTTTTACATGTAGTACATCATAACTAACCACTTTACAAACCACGTCACTGTGTTTTATTCTTTAATAGTTTCTTATAAGATGACAGGACAGACTTTACAAATCATTATGCACTAAAACTTCATCACTACTCTGTGATAAAGAAACTGACAAAAATGTAGTCTTCACTATGGATTATGTAACTCAAGCAAGTTTTAAGAGTCTGCTAATTTATTTCCATACAGAAATTAATGAAAACCAATGCCTGTCTGCAACTGTCAAAAAGTATATAGTGTATAAAGTAATTACACATATTAAAACTGAATATCATGCATTCAAAAATAGTCAGAAATCTGCACACTGGCCCTTCCACTTATACTGTGGCTGCAAATACAAATAAATAGTTGCCATATTTTACTGCTTAATAACCGTTTTGTTCCGGTTTACATTTAAGGATGAGCTGTTTACTACAAGTTTAAAAAGATTATCATGCAAAGCACGTTCAAAACATGATGCAAGCCTGTGAAGATATTCTCTTTCATAATGTCCTCTCTTTGTCGCTTCTTCTCTTCTTCAAATAATCGACAAATGTGTTGTTTTGATATAATCCCCCAGATCTGTCAACTCTGAAGCTTGCCCTCTGCTCCCCCAGGCCTCCACCCCACAACACACCCACACAGACCCCTCTGCCACCTCCTCTCAAGTCCCCACCCCTGCCAAGCAAAGCCCTCTTTGTTAACCTAATGTGCTTTTACCAGTTGCTTTCTGCCAGCGAGACATCTGCTGTGTGCAACCAGTCAATATTGTGAGGACAGTTCAAAGCGGCCAGTTCATTATCTGTGTCAGCTTAACAACCCAAAGGTAGCGGTCTAAGGGACACAAGGAGGAGGAGGAGGAGGAGAAGAAGGGGGAGGAGAGGAGGGGGACACAATGTGTGAAGACACAATGGACTCCTCATTAACCAGTGATTTATCATGATAGGATGCCCAGTTCAACCTTTGCTCCCTCCGCGCACGCACACACACACACACACACACACACACACATAAGCACACGCGCACACACACACATACATACGTACACACACACACACACACACACACTCACACACACGCACGCACACACACACACACACACATACCCCTAGAAAAGGATCCTATTGTTGGAAAAAGAGAGGACTTTGAAAGTTGAGTTGAAAGTGAAATGATAGTTTAAAAGTCAAATGAAAAGTATAAGTAAAATAAAATCATCCATAGCTGAAGTGTGTCCTTTTTGTGAGTGCGTAAGAATAAAGGCAGACAAGGACCAACACACTCAAAGCTCTGTGCCATTCAGTTTTTTTATTGTAAAACTAATAAAAAAAGAAGCTGGTAGCTTCTTTTTTTGTTGGTTATTGTCACTTGTGCCGCTTCGATTTCATTATGCTTCTCTCTTTTCACTGAAGACTTGAATGCCGTTTCTGACTTCTGAGATCGAGGAATTCTCCCTCTTGTGCCAATTTGTGAGAAAAGCCAGCAGCCCGAAAAGTCAGCTTTATTAAACATTACACACAATCTGATTCACACCGTAAAATTTTGCCTTGCAATTGACACACCCTCCCTTTCCTGAGTCAGGCTTTATGAAAGTCAAATCTCTCACTCATGATGATATCATACATGTCAGAAAGCCTCTAAAGATGCTCCATACATGCATACGCAGGGAGATCATAGTCCATCCTCAGCACTCACTGAGGTGGAGCCTCCTCTTGCACATAAAGGCTGTATAATAAGCGTTTAATGTATGGCTTCTCAAAATGCAGAGAAAAGGGAATATTCAATGTGGCCCATGTGGTGGTTTTGTAAAGCTGCTGCATCGTGGAGCACACCCCTTTCACTTTCTCCTTTACCATACTTTCCATGCAAACCCCCCTTCTCTCCTTCCCCTCCCTTTCTGAATCCATTTGCTTAAATCAATCGCACAGGAGGCGGTTGTGGATAATGTACCAGCCAGGGTTTGTAAACCGTTTTGTTAACAATGCATTTTTAAAAGAAAAGAAAAGAGGAGGAGAGGTGAGAGATAAAGCGAGACAGGCAGAGTGAGAGAAGGAGAGAGGGAGAAACAGGCAGAAGGGTGCTGAAAGAGGAACAGTTGGGTGGGTGTGGTGTGCGGCGCTGATTCGGACAGGCCCTGTCGACTGGTGACACCCCTGTCCCATCTCCTCCTCCTTCAGCTAAAGCCTGCATCCGCCCAATTCGGTCCAGTCCTCTCTTTAGTCACACCACCTGCCTTCACCATTCTTCACCACACACCCACCCGTCCGCTGACAGGACGAACAGACGGCATAAACCCCCGTAACTCAACCTAATCGCCCCTGTCACATACACGCACACTACACAAGTGTACACATTGACAGGGCTACAGTTCCCTTTATAGGCTTATAGTGATCAGTAATGAGCAATGAGGGATGATCATGGTCAATTTCTCAATCATGTCAACATTCTGTTCAGTGGTGACTAGGGGGGACACGTGTGACTGCTCATAGCAGGTTCATGCAAACAGTACATTTGTACAATTTGTGTTTACCTTTACTTATAACTCCCAAGTGTGAGCGCCATCATACTAAACTCAGCTCTCTAGAGTTTTGGTACTTTGCATTCTTACTACTGAAGGTACAAAACAAGTAGAGATAGTCTTTCCACTGAGGACTTTTTTGAAGTATTTGCTGATTGTTTTTCCTAATATGTAATTTATCACTATGGTGTCTTTTTTTCTTCTTCAATGAATGTATTATCATAAATAAAATAAATAAATAATTAGGATAAATAAAAAAATAAATATACTTGCAAAGCTCCAGCCCAATTATCGGTTTTTGTTGTGTTGTTTGTGTTCATTTTTTGTTTTTAATCATTTGTTTTGCCTGTGCAAGGAAATACAATGTGAATGCAATGCTGTTTGTTAAACACAAATGTATGACTGGAAACCCAACATCTTTATAATGCAAACATCAGAATTTTAGATGTACCAAAATCAAATCAGCTGCTCCCAAGGTTAATGATGATCTGTCCATCATGTTTAAGCCAAATCCAAACAAACAGAGTAATGTTGGCTACTGAGCAGCAATGCTACAAGCTTCAGTACATTGGTGATGAGAATGTGGTTGATGCTGCTGAAGCTGTTGAGTACGCTAATCATTCACTTCTCACAACAATTGATATAAAAGTTATTTTTAAAGTCTCTAAATATGCTACAGTCTTAATTCACTTCAATGACTGCATGACTCAAAAAGGCAAAACAAAACACGAAAGCTCATTCACAATCAAAAATTGGACATCCTAGTTTATCTGTCCGAGCTTTATAAGCAAGGGGTCAGCTGCTTCTGTACAAGTTAGTAGTGACACATCCTATCAGCAGGGACCTGTTCCTCCATGTTCTCTACGCCAAACTACTTTGCCTATCAAAGCCCCTTTTAGCCCGAGGAAGCCCGGGCCATTTTGACACCATACTCCCATGGGGCCCTCTCAGATCTCCACCAAAGCACCCATTACTGGATCATAAGCTCCAGAATCAGGCTACACTGGACAGGAATCCCCAGTAGAGTCCAGCAGATCGGGGCTGATTTGCAACATAAGCCCCCCTGTGATTGCCCATTAGCCCCTGTCCCCACTGACAGCGGCTAGCAGGGTAGCATGTGTAGATATAACTAGCCACTGTGCATTGCCATTGAAGGTTTGCTATCGTTACTTTCCATAATTGGCTGTGAGGGCTATTGGGAGAGGCCGTGGCTTCAGGGAATTGATAGTGACATCTGATCTGATGTCCACTTAAAATGAAGACGATGTTGAGCCATAGCGTGCTGACAGAAGAGTATCCCCCTGGGACGTGGCTTAGGATCTGATGATTGATGGGTTATTATAATACAAGCCCCTTGTGTCAAGACTGATTTTACTTTCGGCTTATTTTCTTTGGTCCAAACCACAGCTGAAATTTCTACTGTATTACATTTGGTTTGTTTATTTTCATTCCGACCAATTAAAAATGAGCCAGAGCCTGTAAACACATTTGGACGGATTGAAAAATGAACCGACTTATTTGACAGCATTTCTGGTAACCTGTCATCTTGTTACAATACTGAGATTGGCAACACATCTGATTTCAGGCTCCAAGACCTCACAAGAAATAGCTGAATATACCTGAACATTGTGTATGCTCCAAATACTTTGAACATAAGATAAACATTTTGCCCTTAATGTGTGGCATACCATCTTGAAATGTCACACACGTAAATGTAAAAGGTAAATGCCTCTCTCACAAATACTGAGAGTATACAAAATGTGCATACATTTTCAATTCAAATTTGATAATGAACATATTAATCTGTATCATTTCATGTAGCTTGGTTGATTTTGTTGACTGCAGTTGCTTCACAGTTCACTTGAGAGAAAGCAGAAACTCACATTTTGAGTTCAAAAAGCACTATTGTTGCACTCTTAGTGGATGTACTTTGACCTGGCACAATTGCCCCCAAGGATTAGGTTGCAGCCATTGCAGCCTGTTTTGCGACTGCCAGCTGAGGTGATCTACTGGACCAATTCCTAAACTTTTTGTACCTGTCATTTAGAAAAAACAAATAGGGCCCAGGTTCAAAGATACTACAATTACCCTTTAAATTAACTAAACTACTGCCTGCATTCTGCAGTAATTTGATTTTGCAAACATCATGTAAACAAGAACTCTGACTTCTTGTTATGGTAATACATGTATACAGAATGCGTAATTGGGTGTATGTATAGAAATACATGAAATAGATTTTAAAGAGGGAAAGAAATCTGATTACTGACCTGTTCAATACACAGATTTTACAATATTTAGAATTTTACTGTGCATGTAAAGCCATCTGATTTCCTGTGTAAATAGATTTCTTTCACTAGTTTTCAATCAGATAACCATGCTTCTTGTGTTTCATCCCCAAAAAGTCACTAAAATGTATGAACCTTGAAGTTTTCTACAATTTCTAAAACACAGAGGAGTAAACATCTGAGAAAAGTTGCATGGATCAAACACTGCCAATGGTAAAGTCTTCTTGCTGTCTTTTCTTCCTAGTCCTAGTCCAAACTCATAACTGTCATGTTACGTTATAACTGTTATTGCACTATTCATTTTATATTATGACTGTACTATTATGTACTATTGGAGCAGCAAGAAACACCAGATTTATTAATTCTGAACTTTGTAAATCCATCAGAGACCACAACAGATTCACTCTTCAGCCTCTTTTAAACACCCACAATCAGTCAGAACAGAGCGACACATGAGCCAAGCTGCATGTGGTCTGCAGATCAGAGCACTGAGTGTGGTCCATCAACAGCTCTTCCTAATCAACCCCGGAGACCGCGGCCTTTTAGCCGCCAGCCCTCAACATGTCTCGCTGTGTTTACACACACTGATTAGTTTGGTAAGTGTACAGAATGTCCCAAGGACGGTGATCTCTGAATCAATGTGCTCCTCAGTCCCATCCTTTATCTTCCCATCCCTCTGTCACAAAAGCCAGAGATCCTCTTTGAATCGGTGAGAGAAATTAGGGGATCAGAGTCGGCCAACTCCTGAGCAAACAGACTGAGCTAATGGACCAGCCGCTTTCTCCTCCCCTCAAATTATTAGTGGAGCGAGGGAATGTAGCCAGTCCAGTCATGATGTTAATGCTAAAGCTCGCTAATCTCTTACACACACACTGGCATCGCACTTGCCTTGATACACACACGGCTCCTAGGTAATCACTCCACCACCCAGGCAGTGGGAGAGGATGGGCGAGCGCAAGAGCAAAGGAATGAGACTGAAAGTGAACACGTGCACATGGCTGGGTTCCCAGGGGCCCGGAAAATGTTGTAGGTTTGTGAGATGTGTGAGAAAAATGATCAAGGACGAGAGGATCCAGGACATGGTCCACAGCTTGAAATTTGAATTATTTTTCACAGATGTTGCAGTTTGACATGATTGTCCTCATGTGAAACAAGTTTTGAACTCTGAGCTTGTGTGGGATTTAATTTTCTGCTTCTTTTTTATGGTTGCTTTTCCATCGCACCTGTTCTTTGAGGTTTGTCCAAAGTGTGCTGTAATGATGTGTTACTTCCAAAGGTACTTCCTTGAATTTCACAAGATAAGAGCTTGGAAGTAATCAAAAAACTCCATTGGGGGAACCTGATAAACATTGGAACACACAGGTAACCTAATACAAACTCACTGAAGGCTTTCTCCTCCTCTCCATCAATGCATCACTGTGGAAGCCTGTCTTCATTGGGTTTAGGTTGGCAACAGCTGGCTAAAGCAGAATATGCTAATGCTAGTTCTTGGGAGGAGTACTTTGGGCTTATGAGAGATTAGCACTTGTTGGCCAGCCCTGACTCCCTGCTGAGCGAGCACGCTAATACAGGTGTTAGTAAACTGGCATTAGACTCCAGCTAATTAGCTTCCATTCACATAGTGATTGTCTAGCCAGCTCTGCCATTTGTAGCGGTATTTGCTCATCGGCAGGGAGGTCTCTGTGCTGTGGTGGGTCCGTTATGATCCGACATGATCTCCCCTTCTTCCTTCTTTCACTCTCCCTGTAGGCCACTGGACAGCAGGGTCCATCCAAGACACAAGCACAGTTGTTTTTTAAGAGGCAGAAGCCAATACAGAGAAACAGTGCAGCACCATCACGGTGAGACAATGTCCATCATAAAGTATATAAATATGATAATGCATCTTTGTTTTTCACAGTTTTAGCCTTCCATCCACACTTAAGCAACATTCCTTCCATTCAAAACAGTCTTGTATCTGATCATCATGTGATAAACCTTTAAGAAGTCAACTTTCAGTGCCCCATGTTCCCTCTGGGATGTTTTAGTACACAATACAGTTAGTTTCATTAAAGGATAATTCTGTTTTTTTCTGGTTTATTACAACTCAGATTTTAGTTTTGTGGTTATGGCCGTTATTCCTATGATAACATTATAGGCATCACTACAACAAAGTCCAGCAGGGCAAAAACCACAATCCTTTAGACGATCAACAGGTTGTAGACAAGCCAACAGGTCAGTCAGATGATCTAAACCATTTTATTTGGAGGTACAGCTAAAAGTGAGCATACCGGAAATGTCAGTAGCATCTGAAAAAAGTGTGTGCATAATCAATAAGTACAGGTGAACCAGGAAGTTGGTCTGTAAACCGTGATGGACATTTATAACAGAACGTTTAGGTAATCCTTTTACTGTTTGCCTTTGTTTTCTTTTCCAAAATAAGTTTGGCTTACATGGACAATTTTCTAAAACCTGCATGATTGTCTTTCTTGACAGGTTTGACCTCTTTTTGGCAAGGTTGCCACATTCATAGATCCTAGCAATTAACCTGGTGAGTACAATGGTATTATTACTGATAGGAATGAGAACCAAAACTATGACAATAAGATCTAAGGTGTAATAAGCCCAATTATCCTATCACATTATTTTCTGCAGTCTTTACCATTACCATTAGCCATGATCAAATGAGCAAATCTCATTCTGTCATTTGACAACAAATGCAGGGTTAGGGCTAGGGATATGTCAATAACAATACTGAAAGACATAAAGTGACCAAAAAGAGAATTTGAGGTCACATTTTAGATCTTTACCCTGATAAGATGAAGCAAAGTTAAGTATTTGATAAAGATCAAGATACATAAAAAAATACCATAACATATAATTAAAATATAATCAAGTTGATGTTCAATCTAAACATTTCCTTGGTTATTCCTGAGATGAACGCTTATGGTGCTGGTAGAGAATAAAGAAGAGGTCATCGTGGACTACAAATTTGGAGAAAATGATCAAAGAATTGTATGAACTGTATTGTATGAATAGAAATGGACATGCAATTATTATTTTTTACATTTGCTGACAAATATTCCTGTCTCTCTCTCTGTCCCCATTTCAGCTAGTCGTGTCTCCAAAATGTCACTATTTTGAGAAATAAGACAGGGAAAAAAGATTTTATAAGCATGATGCATTTTAAGTCGCTTCAAAAGGCTGTATTTCATGAATATTATGCAAATACTGTGTATTACAATAATTGCTCCATGTTTGCATTTGTTGTAGACAAAATGATTCACCCATTATGATAGTAGGTGGTGGTCAGGAATTGAAAGATGGGTATTACATGCCCTTCACTGTTGCTGGATGTGGGAAAGAGACTAAAGGTTAGTTGGTTGACATTCCCGAAACCATTCCGCCGGGGATGTCGGCAGTTCAAAGGAGTCATTAAGCTTCACTTGTCCTGCCACAAAGGGGAGATTTAAGACAGCAAATAGATCTGATAGTTAAAACTCAAAGCCAAACACAAATATCCACTAAGAGGCTTTGGAGTATTATGCTATTATTAGACCCCATACAAGACCGCACAGATTTATCTGTTTCAAGTTTAATTTTCCTGGGAAGGTCTCATCACAACAGATTATTTGTTCTGTTCATGTTTCCCATTGAGAAAAATGATGAGCGAAAATGAAATACTGATAACCAATGTGTCAATAAATATGGACATTTCATTAGGCCTTGGAGGTCCTAAACTCTATGCTAAAATCATACTTGACAAAAACAAAGATCCTATCGACTAACTATTATTTCTGAAATATATCTAATGCTGAAAATGGGCTGATAAACCCTGACTAATGTTAGCATAACTTCCAACGACAGAGAAGAAGGAATCTCCTAGTTGACTGACTTTAACAAAGCCATGCTGATGAAAAGGACTCACAGGCCAATACACATCCATTCAGTTTGCAGTTCAGCAGTAGAACAAAGGCTGCGGTACACTTGACGAGGAACATTTTGGTAGATGTGACACAAGGACATAGGAGAAGAAAAAGCGGGACTCTGGTTCCAGAGTTGTTGATGAAATTAAATGACAGAGTATGGTCTGGTTTCAGCAGATGCTTTTGATGATGTTCCACGATTTTTGCTCATTGACTACCAATCTCAATCAAAGTGGTTATACAGCCCTTAGATTTCCTTGGCCAGCATTGTCACTCTTTCTACAACCAAGGTTTATGTAGCTGATTTGTGAATATTTGTCTTTCTTTCTTTAGGTTTTTCTCTTTAATCTTCATACAACATCAGAGGTGTAAGTAAGCAAGTAACACAATTTATTAAGCACACCTGATCTTATTGCAGGTGAAGTGCCGTTATGGGCTAGATACACTCTAAAACGGATGCGAGCATATGTGGAGGATGCACGTGGCTCTGCTTACACTACACTGGGTGTCTGCATACAGTCCAGTACTCAAACATTTGCTGGTGTGGATCATCACAGGAACACAGATGCAGAAAGTGTCATCTGGGCTTCAGACATTATATCTGGTTTATGGGTTTCAAAACCCCAGACCTTTGTTTTCCAAAACATTTGTTACGTGTTGTTGTACCACATAAACAACAATGTAATCCCAGAAACATAAAGCTTTCACTTTTTATTCATATCTGAAAAGCTGTTTATTTTAAGTTTAAGTTTCATACTGTAAAGTTTGTGTTATGAACTAAATGTACACAAAGTTAAGAGTAATTAACATGATTATAGAATGAAATAGGCAGATAGACTGACACATGTAGTAGTTAGCAGCAGGTTGGCCAGATGTGCAGTGTAGTCTTATCTCTACCTGCTGGGAGCTGCCAGGTCCCCCAGACTCTCTTTAGAACCCTCTATTGAATAACAGTGATAATCTGTTTGCTCCTTTAATGAGCTCATTGTTCCTCAGAGGAGGAAAAGCAGGTCTCATTGCTGCTTAGCTGCAGCTCTTTGAGCAGGAAAGCTCCTCTGAGCACCACTGATACTCCGCTTCGCCTCGAACATATTGTGAAGGTCTAGCCACAAGTCTGAGCCTGTAACAAAGCCCAGCCTGAGGAAGACTCTGAGCCTCTGTCCTACTGTGGAGTTACTTTATAGTACCGCTTTTTTCACAGCTGATCAGATGATCTGGCAGCTGGTATGATCTTTTTAACACCTCTAACAGAACTTTCCCTTTAAATTTCACCTGAGGTTTCTGTAAATAAAAAAATAACTTTCACAGGGTGTGACAGGGTCCACAAGATTCTCTTTATTTAAATACATATTTGTATATATAGAGAGATATAGATATACTCTACCAGTCAAAAGTTTGGACACACTTTCCCATTCACTTGAATGGAAAATTGTTGACAATTGACAATATTAAAAATAGATGAACAACGGCTGAAAAGAAATATATATATAGAGAATTTGCAACATGGCCACCCTAATTCACCTAGATGTCTCCTTTTTAATGCTTATTTAGAGGGACTCTGGGTACTTTCTAATAACATCAATAATAACATCAATCATTCCAAACGGCGTTCATTATAAGACAACCTTTTAAGACAACTGTAAACTACAGCGATCATTGTCTTTTTAAAAAGGAGAAAACAAATACATTTTTGGTACATGTGATATCTGGGAGAAAACTTGTTTCAACAGATCTACTATAAATGTTATATTAAAACTTTTTAAAATTGTATAAGTCTCAAAAAATAAAATGATTAATCTCATGTATATTCTGTATCTGCTTGTTCCTACACTTCCTTGAAGCCCACACATAATAACATAATAATTAAACATAACATAACATACATACACACACACACACACACACACACACACACACACACTACTCACCCTAACTGTAAATCTAACCCCTTAAACTTGTGAATATATCTTTACCAGGGAAAAAATGTAAAACTTATTGATAATAATCTCTCATGTGTTTTTACTGATAAAGTTTTGACTTCCAGCACACTGAAATATTCATGGGTCTGTCATCATTTGGACAATAAAACACATTGGAGATTAATTACCATTGAAATGTATGGCAATAAATGGATATCTGAGCAGAGGGTCACAGGAAAGCAAAAGGCATCATCTTGACAATTGTTCACACCAGCTGCATCAGCAGACACAGCAACAAATAATGGCAACAGTCGGCTTTAATAATAGAGGCTTCTTTCATTACACACACACACACACACACACACACACACACACACACACATCATAGGTACCACTGAACCCTGCATCTTGATCAGACAGTGCCTCTCTAATTGAGCTAATCCCCACTTCAGGATCAGCGCTGTCCCCTGAGGTCTGACCCTCCACCCTGCCTGTCTCTTGCTCCCACTGTCTCAGCTCTCAGCTTAAACCTCCCGTCCCCTCTGTGGCTCATGTGGACTGTAAAGCTGTTTATTGGGAGACAATGGGCAGCAGATTGTGTTGTCAGGCTCCATTAATTTCCATCATTTGCATCACACTCCAGAGTCTGTGGAACTGGGGTCTTAAGCCTTAAGCTGTGTTTGTGTCTATCTGTGATTGTGTGTGATACGTGTATATGTAGGCATGCATACATACATGTGTATTTCAATTGGAAAATGCTTAGAATCCTATTCACAAGTGTTTTCAGATTATTTTCTCTATCCTTAATATATCATATTGGTCATTTTACTGAATTTTAGCATCTGTTTCAAAACAAAAAAGTTTATATCATGCGGTGCAATATATCAGAAAACAAACATTTGTCCATATAAATCACGGAGCTATAAAATAAATCTGTAGGAATGCTAACTAAATCTGATCAGTTGTCACACCAGAGGGTTAAACTGTCAGAGGTCACAACTGCTGTCTGAAAATGATAACAAGCTTAAAGTCAGGTTACATGTCCTACTGCAGGAACCTAAAATCAGTCTGTGTAAAATGTAAAAAAAGTCTGTGTGTGTTTGGACGTTCCAAACAAGTTCAACGATTTGCACTTCATCTTTATGACTACATTTTCAACTCCACATTTTCATTCTGCAGTTTAGTTTTATTTAAAAGTTGCTTTGCATTTTGTACTGAAAATAATAAGAAACTCTTTTAATAGAGCAAAGCTGGGAAAACTTTGAATCAGCTGTATTCACATTTAAGAATGAATAATTAAGGAGTTTTGTACAGTCATAGCTTTTTCAAAAGCACATATTTGCCCTGTATAGTATTGAACTGTGAGCTGACAATCACTACACACCTGACCTATTCTTGTCACAGCAAAAAGGTTTGGTAATTTGTCTGTGACTGAAAACAATGAAGATTCTGTATTGTTGAGGTTAAACTTATCATCCTTACGCAGGAGAGACACATAGATGTTTGGAACCAAAATGGAAGAAACAATCCTATTACATCTGTGACTGTGCCAAGATCTCCAATCAGGTGCAAATAATATTAGCTATATGTGCCAACTTTAAAGAGCTTCATCAGTTTTGGTCTAACTATTTTTCACCTGCCCCTGCAGTAAACACATTTTACAAAAACACCTTCATATTTTCCAGTACAGGTGGGAAAATATTGTACATTGGTATCAACTTTCACATCAGTGCATCACTAATTCATATTATATACAGTAGCAGTATGTCCTGTGTGAGCCATTATTTCACATCCATTGCTCTAAAAGATGTGAAGGTGAAGTGTGGCAGAACAGCAGTGACAGAGACATCAAACATATTATGCAACATTGAGGAAATGCAGGATGGACTGTGCTGGAGGTATTCAGAATGTGAACAAGCCAATGAAAACCAACGTTTTATGATCCATATGTGCTTTAGTGCAAGCTAATCAATGGACAAACGCAATTGACCACTGACCACCATTGGTATTTCCACCTCCAGCAGTGGACCTCTAAAAGGAAATTGAACCACGTTTCTGCCACGCACCCACTGAGGCATAAGCCTTCTTACTCCAACTTCCTGTCTGATCAATGTGAGAGACAATGACTCAACAGGTGCGACAGACAGGAGCCCAGCGGCAGCTTTCCTCCCCGCAGCTAGGCCCAATTAGCACCCACGGTTAAGGAACAATGAAGCGACATTTCATTTCAGCAGAGTGCCAGTTTAAGGCCTCTTCTCTCAACCTCAGCCTCTTTTCTTTCTGTCTCTTACTGCTGACATCTTTAAGGGATCATCCCTGGCTCCATCATATTCTATTAAACTGGGTCGATTCCTTGTGTTCCAAGTGGCAGGGGTGTTAAAAACATGGGGTGTTGATGAATTCATTGCATGTGACTGGACTTGCTTTCTTTGTGTGGAGGTTTTGGCTAATGAAACCCCCCCAAAGGTCTGACAAAAGGCAAAGACATTTTTCAAGGTTTGGTTCGCACACCGGGTCCAGACTGGATTTCCTGACCAAATTACACGTGCAGCCATCCCAGAAAACGTTTCAAATTATTTAAAATTATTATTAAATATTTTATATATTATTAAAAATTATTTTAAAGAAAAGATCCATTGTTTCCTAAAATAAGTTAAAAAGCCATTAATTGTGTTTTTTCTTATACGGTACCTTATGTGTACAAATCAGTTTCAACAGTAAAGAAAGACTAATGATCTGGAGAGTCTATCTCTTCCTCGTCATGACTGCAACAGCCCTGCAAGACCTCGTTTTCTGTGCAGCTATTAACTGTGTCATATTTAACATCAGATGCTACTGTTTTTATGATTTTAGCACATCCATAGAGTTTTCTTTAAATTAGTTCATCGCACACACAATGTATTTCTTATGTAAAAGAAGCTCTTATTTTCCAGCAAGCACCTTCAAGAGCTTGAACTGACCAGTTGGCTGGAAACCACACAGACTAAGCAGCAGCTTGCATTTAGCTTTGTGAGATGAAAGAATGGTAGAGAGATTAATGTAAAATATTTATATTTTAACCTGGGTGTTTTTAGACCAGTCTCTGGTCTGTTAAGTCTGGCTCACTCTACACATTGCTGCAACCTTTTTTAAGAACTTAAAATCCCTGCACTGATGCCTTTTTGTGCTACATAAACTAAGAGGGTTAGATGTATTATTATATGAAAATGTATTTTAACTTCTCTTTTTTAAATAATACGCTCATGAGTGTCGTGTACAAGGACAGTGAGGTCAGTGCTTTAGATTATATATAGTACAAATGAAACATCAGCAACATTAACATAATGTATACATTAATGCGTAATAATTATAATCAAATAATATACTGTATACATTATTCTGAAGTGGGCCATTCTGCATAACAAGTACATTTACTTTTGTACTTTGCCTTCATTAAATCGTAAATGCAGGACTTTTTCATGTAACACAGCATTTCTACACTGTGGTGTTGCTACTTTTATAATTAATGGTAGACTATGATCTGAACTCTGATGGCTTGGGCAGGATGTGGGATGAACCAATGAAGATGGTCTAAAGTTAATTTGGATGTGTGTAAGAAGGGGGGTTGGGCTTTAATTCTATACCTTTCCACAACAAAATGGACTGTGCTGAGGACAAAAAAGGCAGACAGCTATCTTTGGATCCCTAATGAAGACCAAAGAAATAATGAAATGATATATTTTTAAAAGACTACTAAATTATACACACATAAGGTTTTTATGTCCTGTCATTCTCATCATTGAACCTCATTTAAATAAAGATTAGCATTATTCATTTAATACTGCGAGATTGTGGTCGTGAGTATGAAACCTCGAATGAAGTTCACTATCTAATAGGAAATGAATTATCGCACGTGGACACTAATTGTGTAGTAACGAGAGTGTGGTATGGGAACCAATTATACAACGCAGGGATCTTATCTTTCAAATGCACAGTGCGCATGCGAAACAGAGACAGCGCCGTCTGTACAGATGAAGCAACCAGGAAGTGTTGTAGCAATTTAACCGTTGCTCCTAGCAATGTCTCTTATGAAATTACTGGCCACCACCCTCGGAAAAGCGACCGGGATCTTAACTGTCGTAGTTGTTGTCGTTGCAGCGGTTTTGAATTATTTCGACGTCTCTGATCCGGTTAAATACACCAGGTAAAGAACAGCGGAGGTCAATGTTAGCTTCTCTGACAGCTGGAGTCGGTACGAACGTTCATTTAGCTGTCTAACACAAGTTACATGTAAGGTGGCAAAATGTGACTGTAACTAATGTTTAATGTTAGCTATTATGGCCTCAGACACGTTCCTTTTATTTAACTAAGGAACGGTCCATCCTGGGTAATCAAAGAGAACGTCAAGCCAAACCCCTTAAAGGAATTGGTCAATTTAAAGTTCCCTTTCTGTTTGGAAAACGTTGTCACCATGTATAACAAAACTAGCTCTGGATTCTGAATTGTATGCATCTCGTCCCAAACTCGTCATAAATTGCATAACTACATACCAGTTTTTAATGTTTAATACACGGTTATTTGTGTCCACCAGCGTTGTCGAGAATCACAAGTTCAGACAGGGACATTGACTGCAATAACACTGGAATAGCCTCTGTCTGAATACACATTTGCACATCACAAGCAGTGTTGTGTTTGTTTGATTTTAGCATTGCCTGCACTCATACGCGGTGCTAAGAGAGCAGCCCGTTTGTTTTGGCACACAGCATGGCTGAGGACATGAAGACTCTGGAGGAAACCTTCAGGCAGCACAATCAAAGCTGCTTCATCCTTGGTGCCTCTGGGGAAACAGGCAAGCAGTTGCTCCAAGAGCTGCTGGAGCGCAACATCTTCTCCAAGGTTACTCTCATTGGAAGGAGACAGCTCACCTTTGAGGGCAAAGCATATGAAAAGCTGGTTAGTGGGTTGATCATGTTGACTGTATTACCTGGAGATCATCATGCTGAGAGTGACGGGGAGCTCGACACTGTGCTTTCTGTACACCCAGGTACAAGAGGTGGTGGACTTTGAGAAGCTTGATGATTCTGCTGCTGCCTTCCAGGGCCACGATGTTGGCTACTGCTGCCTGGGAACAACCAGAGCGAAAGCAGGAACTGTAAGTTCAACTTAGGCTTAATGAATCAAGTGTGCATACTTTACTGGTGAATTAATGACACAGTAAGATTTTACTGTTGTACTGTAGCACAGAATTACCAACATACAACATATTTCTGTTGGGATTTGGTGGGGTTGTTGGCTAGTAGCAATGACTCAGCAGTTTCTTTGCCATGTATCAACGTTTCCAGAAGAGCCCAGCTAATAAATTGACTAGGCCAATATATATTTGCAGATATTAGCTTATCACAAATACATTGGTGTCACCGGAGATGTAGGCCAGTAATATATGTTTGAGGTAGTTTAGAAACATAGTTTATCCATCTGAGCTGTGGCAAGTATTGGACTCACTTTGTGTCATGCACTTGTTTTGGGAAAGAGTGTTGTACTGTGACTGAGTAGTTGCTACAGTTGCTAATTTGATTCTGAAGCCATAGGTTAAATGTCAAAGCAGCAGTGTTTGGCATTACACTTTATGGATGAACATTATGGAAATAATGCACTTTATCACAATATTACTAAATGGGAAGATGATTATCAATCATTTTAAATAATTGTCCAGACATAACTATGATATATTACTCACCGACAACATTATTTTGTCCTAATTAGCTAGTTTACTCTTTTTAATATGAACATTTTGTCAACCACAGGTAAACTTTTGCAGACACCTGTCAGTGTCAAAATACTGTCAGAATATATATTTTAACTTTTCTTTTCAGGAAGGATTCATCCGCGTCGATCACGACTACGTTCTAAAATCAGCAGAACTTGCCAAGTCAGCAGGCTGCAGACAGTTCCACCTGGAGTCCTCCAGAGGAGCCGACAAAAACAGCAACTTCCTCTACCTCAAAGTCAAGGTATCTTATTTCCTCTCTCTAACGCATGCCACATACAAGTCTTCTTTATTGCCAACTAAAGCTTCCCTGTGTGTCTCACTAAATGATGACAATGGACAATCACTGAGAGATCAACATGAAAATGACATTTCTTCCAGGGACAAGTGGAGGCAGATATTGAGGCGCTGGGTTTTGACAGATATGCCATTTACAGACCAGGGTGAGTGATCTCATTTCCTTAATTCAGTCACTTTATGAGACACTTCCCTGCTCATCATATGACACATGACAAGACTTATTGTCCCCACACTAAAAAGTAGAGAATATTAGTAGGACGTCTTTAAAGTCATTGTTTTTGTTGGACGTGTTAACATTACATTACAACCCAGCCTGCTACAGGAGAAGCCTCCAACACAGTGGATTGTGGGATTGGATGATCACATCTGATAGCTGCTGGACGTTTATAAGAATGTAATCTCTACCAACGTCATTCCATTATGACATATTGAGAATCAATGTTGTTAATCGCACCAGTGGAGAGGAAAGAAAGTCAAACTGCTGTATGGATTGGGTTATTGTTTGACCCGATCCAACTTTATACATTCTATAAATCATCAATACCTTGGTGCTTCTCTCCAACAGGGTTCTGTTGGTAGATAGGCAGGAGAGTCGGCCTAGCGAGTGGCTGGCCAGGAAATTTTTCGGTGCTTTTTCTGCTGTGTGTTCGACGGCCATGTCCATCCCAATCCAAATGGTGGGAAAAGCGATGGTGTCAAACACTCTGCTTCAGCCTGAGCAGAAGACGGAGATCCTGGAGAACAGAGCCATCGCCACTCTGGGAAAGAGTGCGGGGAAGTAAGAGAGAGCAGGTGAGGAAAACATTACCCATTCACTGTTAGATTACACACAAACAGAACAAAAAGTATTAAATCAATAAGTACATTTATTTGGTTTTCATAACAAAGTTCTTAAGACTGCTGGTTGGGAAATTTTGAGAAAAATGTAATGTCCAATTTTGCTATAGAATCAGATTTAAAATCCCTACACTAAAATGATCTTTCAAATGTATATAAGCAGCTGCCTCTTATGGCTGTGGTGAAGATGTACAGGATGTACAGAGCTCCTCAAAGCAACAAACAACTCAAGTCATTCATTCTTTGGACTTTGACAGTTTGGATTTCATTGACTATTTACTGTATGTTACCCATGGATCCAAACTAATATAATTTTTTTAATTATTTTTATATTTCATTTTAGCAGGAATATACAGAGATGACTACACACTGCAAACATGAATCCTCATCATGTCAAAGGATTTTCTTGAAAATGTATCTAAATGTATCCATGGATTTTGCAATTGTCAGATAACCAAAGGGTGTTTCTATAAAAGTACTCTTCAAGATGAAAAGATATTTCATCTTGAAAGAACATGTATTTGGGTTTCATTTCTTTGGTCTTGATTGATCTTGTAATATTTTCATCAGGGAACTATTGCCAGGCTTTTTTATATGTTCACTATTTGTGCTCTGCGTTAACACACTAAACTCCTGCCTTAAAGTAAATGCTTAAGTTTATTCTACACTATATTAAAAGATTGGACGTTTTCAATAAATGATACATTTTTCACTGTGTGTGTGTTTGACTTAATATCTGCCATCTATATCTGTGCAGTATATATTGCATGTAAATATACAATATCTATGCTATATTACTGTACTAACATACAGTAATTGTAAATTTTAGATTTAACAGTATGTTACCATCTGTATACACAGATGGAATACATGTTTAGTGAA
Source organism: Nannoperca obscura (assembly GCA_036024295.1). Classification (NCBI taxonomy): domain Eukaryota; kingdom Metazoa; phylum Chordata; class Actinopteri; order Centrarchiformes; family Percichthyidae; genus Nannoperca; species Nannoperca obscura. The sequence continues at coordinate 22,825 of JAVQJL010029617.1, forward strand.
GGTATTTATGACTAACTTGTTTTTTTTCTATTTATTTTTCAGTTGTCTTCTACTTTAATAACATTATATATTCCTGTTATTGTATTTTGATGCATTCACTGTGTAAAGTCCTTTGAATTGGCTTCGTGTTTGAGAGATGACACTTAAATAAAACTTGCCTTTTCTCCTTGATCTAGCAGCGCCCCCTTGTGACTGAATGTTGTGCTCTAAAGGCAGATACAGTGGATACTAATGCAGGTGTAAACAGTCATTTGTAGAAAGAGAGTCAGTCCTTTTACTGATACCTAGATTTCTCTACAATAAAATAAAGACTACATTGAGAACTAACAGCTGACAGTCTGTGGGTCCATATCTTTTTAGATCCAAAATATAAAAACTCTTGCGCCATCTTCCCTTAGCATACTTCTACAAATATCACGGCTTCTATGCAACATACTGCACATTTCATCAAAATACAAAAACAACTCAAATTTAACTCCTCAAAAGTGACATTGAGCAGGAGAATTTACCTCAAACTGCAGCAATTAGCCCGGAATTAGCAACAGCTAAGTTGATCTGCCTCTCACTACTTAGAGTCTACCACTTGTTCCAAACATACGTCACCTACTACACCCAGAAGAGTCGCATCTCACAACCAGGCCGGGTGTGAGTGGATATCACTCTGCTTATGTTTTCCCTGACAGCTTCAATCATGACCGAACAAAGTTGTTGCAAGATGTTTTCAAACCATAGACAAGAAGATGGACTCCACAGTGAATGGACGTTCTCCTAGCAGCAATCCAGCAGGAAAGGCTCACACACTAGTGCTGTATCGTTCATTGAACTACTCTTTGATATAAACGAGTAGTAGTAGTCGTCTCAGTACAGCAACAAACAGCCATGGGATTTATTAACATAAAGACAAGCAGCCAAGACACTAAATGAAAGATAACATAAAACACTAAAGTAAAGCACAACAGCAACACAAAATCCCAGACTGGAAGGCAGCAAACCCACAGTCCCCCACGTCAGATGCCTCTCGCTTCAGGTACTGGCAAGGAGCTTTTAAACACTATTCCCAGGCCAGGTGCACCTCATTGGACAATCGGGATGCAGTACACCTGGGTAGAGCTAGAAAAGAGACAAACAGCACGGGGACACAGCCATAAACAGCTACACAGGTCCCCCCCCGCCCCAACAAGATTTAAGGAACGAAGTCATTGAAATGAACTGGTTATCCCATCACTAGTGCCATCATTTTTTTAAAAGTACATAATGGTGTTAGTGCCATTAGGGATAGAGGGTGTACAGAGCTACAACTAATGATTGTCAATACATCATTTTCCTTATATACAATTTAGTCTATAAATAAAATGGACCACTTGCATAGCACTTTTCAACCTTAACGGTTCCCAAAGCGTTTTACAGATGATCTCATTCACACACCAACAGCGACTAAGCTGCCATGCAAGATGCTGGCCTCCATCAGGAGCAACGTAGGGTTCAGTGTCTCGCCCAAGGACACTTTGACATGTGCACAGGAGGAGCCGGGGTCAAACTACCAACCCTGGGATTAGTGGACTGTGGACCTTTATATTATTTATGGAGGCTACCTTAAACACCTTCTTTTAATCTCTTTGATGGCTTAGGTTCTAATATAAGGGACAATAAAGAATTAGCCTCTACAACGTCTTCAATCTTTTGTTTGTTATTTAGAATTTCATTTGAGGTCTTAGAAAAGAAAAGACAACTAAAACCCCAACTCATTTTCACTTCTACATAAATAAAGCTAAGTTTAGAGCCAACATTCTTAAATTAAATTACAGTACCCTTTTTCATCATCAAACAATTTCTTTCCCAGCAGCCTTCACCTGTCGTCCTGCCCTCCAGACAGATGACAGTGGATGGAAACTGCAACACAAATATTGTATACATGTGTGAGGAGGGGAAGCTCTGCACTGTTTAAAGGTGATAATAAAACATGATTATGTAGATTAGACTATGTTAAGAGTCTATGGTGTGGATGTCATATTTATAAAAAAAAAAATAAGGGAACACTGAAATCACACAGTGGATGTTGATGAATGAAATATTCAAGTTAAACATCATTGATATACATTGTGTAATTTGTTGACAACAAAATGACGCCAGAATGGTCGATGGAAACCAAACTCATCATCTCACTGAGGGCTGGATTCAAACTCAAAGTGAAAAATCTAAATCACAGGTGATCCAACTTGCCTACATTTCATCACGACAACTCATAATGTGGCTCAGTGGTGTGTATGGCCCCCATGTGTCGGTATGCACTCTGGGCAACGTCTGGGCATGCTCCTGATGAGACGGTGGATGGTGTCCTGGGGGATCTCCACCCAGACCTGGACCAGGGCATCAGGAAGCTCCTGGACAGTGTGTGGCGCTACTTAGTGGCGTCAGATGCGCCAATACATAACGTACCATAGGTTCCCAATCGGATTCAGGTCTGGAAAACGTGGGGGCCAGTCAATGTAATAAATGCCTTTGTCATCCAGAAACTGCCGACACACTCTGGCCACATGAGGCCAGGCATTGTCCTGCACCAGGAGGAACCCAGGGCCCAGTGCACCAGTGTAAGGCCTGACAATGGGTCTGAGGATTTCATCCCAGTACCTAACAGCAGTCACAGTACCGCTGGCTAGCACGTGGAGGTTTGTGCCACTCCAGACCATCATTGACCCACCACCAAACTGGTCATACTGGATGATGTTGCAGGTAATATAATGTTCGCCACAGCGTCTCCAGACTCTTTTACATCTGTCACGTGCTCAGTGTGAACCTCATCTCATCTGTGAAGAGTACAGGACAGAGAAGTGGTCCGTGACCACCACCTGCAAAACCATTCCCTTTTTGGGTGTTGTCTTGCTTTTGTTTCTTCTGTCCACCAAAGCAGGTGAATATCCCAGAAGTTGAATGGACTGGGTGTCGTGCTGTGAAGACTGTGAGCAGTGTACTTTTCACCTGTTTGAGACTTCATAATTGGGTATGAAGTATGTGAGATGAACAGTGCCTGAGTTGTAGTACACAGTTAAATGTAACTTTGGCGCCATCTCGTGGTGTTCGTTTAGAAGTACCTCTTCTGACTCTGCCTGGCCCTTTTTTACGTCATCAAACGTCACCAGGAAGTCTACTGAAACCTAGGCGACATCATGGCAGAATACACAGACCCACGTGAGTGTGGTAAATAGCTAATCTAAACCCCCAAACTGTTGCTGTTAAAAATGCCATCGCTGGTTTTGGATAATTAGTTTTGCGCATACAGTTAATGAATGTTGTCTTTATTTGCGTTCCACGACGCGTTAGCAGCTCTTTGCCCAGCTGTAACGGTTGCAACGCTAATGCTAATGTATCTGAGTAAAAGTAATTGGCTTACTTCCACACTACCAACGTAACTGTGCGGCGTCGGGGCTCTTAAATGCAGCTGTAACGAGGTTTTCTGTTTACAGACTGTGATGGAACTGCTGAGGAGATGCCCGAGCTCTCTGATGCTGATGATGACACTGATGATGATGAAGAGCAGTGGCAGTGGCTGGAGGAGGACAGTCAGCCGGTTGACGTTACCTGTCTGTTCTGTGACAGGTGAGGTGACTGCACTGCCTGCCAGAGGAAACACACTGTTACCACACAGCCGGCATTTTTAGAAATACACTGGACAGTTGGACACATTAAGGTTTTCCTTTCCACAGAGGACACTGAGTTGTAGAAAACCACATGAAGCGCTTTTCTTACAATCTAGTGTTTCCTACCTTTCAATTATAACACAAAGCAGTCTGAGCTTTATTTCATTTCCTATAGTTTATTTAGTTTTCCCCTAAAACTGTATTGGGATCAGCCAGTCAGACTTTCAGATGTGCTGATTGCACACTGGGAGTCCTTTTTTAAAAATCTGCAAGAGGTCATTAGTGGTCAGATATCAGACACAAATTCCCAACTGTATGTCTTCACTTTCACTAATTGTTCCAAAATGAGTCATGTTAATAATATTTTAGTTAAGTCTGCACAGCAAAAACCAAGTCACACCTGATTACAGTTTCCTCCCTGTAACTATTCACTAAATTCCATTCATTTTGAATGTTACTATTTTCTATGCAACACATTAATAAATCTGTTTTTGATTTTGAAAGATGAATATGCGTAAGTTTATAATGTTTCAGGTTATGTAATCGAACAAATTTTCCCACCCCTGTGCCTTTGTGATTCAGGTTGCTGAGCTCTGTGCTTGCCACCCTGCAGCACTGCACAGCTGAGCACCAGGTCAACCTTGTAGACGTGATAAGGAAACACAGTAAGTAGACGTTGACGCGCTCTGCGTCATTGACGAACCAGGAGATTTTTCAGTTTTGTTGAAGTGGCTCATCCTTCTTTTCCTCTTTAGATTTAGATGACTACGGTTACATAAAGATGATCAATTTCATACGGTCAACAGTAAGTTCAGTCTAAAATGACATCTGATTTAATGCTGGAGAGTGAAGAATTAAAGTTCTAACCCTTTATATACACATTGAAGTCTTAAAATTCCATAAGATATCTTTGTTCATACCGTGTGTTCATGGGGATCATCCCAAAAAAAACATCTGCTGAAAGATAGTCAAGTAAATGCAGTTAACTTTGAAAAAAAATGCAATAGAATTCATGGGTTTTTATAGAAATGTGATGCATCCTGTCTGACGGGCCTGCCAGACGCTCCATTACCCTGGGAGAGCGAAGACTTCCTGCGACCAGTCCTACAAGACGACCCTCTGCTGCAGACAGGTACAGCAGCTCTTTAAGTTTTATTACACAGATTTAAGTTGAACATTTTTGAGTAACTGACTGCAGTTTGAGTAACAGTCACAACAGATACGTCTGTCTTGTTAGGTTATTCTTTTGGCAGAAGTCTGTGCTGATGGAACTTGCTTTTAACTCACTCACAAACACAAATTCAACGTCACATTGAACAAACATTGAACAAACAAACAAAATGTTGTCCAAACAGTATTAAGGGAAAAGTGTTTATATTTGTTCTGCACGGCTACACTGGAAGGTGTGGAGAGTTGTTATAGAGAGGGAGCGAGAGGCTGCTGAACTATAAAAACGGGGACACACACTTTCAGACAGCCTCTCCTGGAAGGCATTCATGTTGTCGCACTCGGTAGTACACGTGAGAAGTGGCAGAAGTAGTCATGTGGAAAAAAATGAAAAAAGAGAGTTTAGATCCTTACTACTTTTTCACCTCTGCATTCTTGGTCAGCGTGGACGTCAGGACTCAGGACTCCATGAACGTGCAGCTGGGAAATGAGGTTACTAAAAACTTTATTGGGATGGCCCAATCTGTTATCCAGTACTTGTACTGTTAATGTGAAAGGCAATTAGTGAGTATGAATTCACAGCTTTCATGACATTAATGAACCTTGGTTTAATCTTCTGGTTGCTGTCCTTTATGTTTGGACGTCCTGGATGTTTCATTAACATGGCTGCAAGATAATTACATTAACATAAGAGTTATTTTGTGTTCCTAAGAGACCATTTTCATTTTATCCTCAAAGACTGAGATCACTGTTCTGTATATACAAGCGTGCGTGCGTGTGTTTGTTTGTGGATGTACTGGTGAGTGGGTGGGACTCAAAACAGCCATAGTCATATCAGTCAAACCATGTCCCATCTATTTGACATGAGAAAGTCGTGCTCATGGACGAGCTGTACTGTCATCCTACACGTGTGTGCGCGTGTGCGCGTGTGTGTGTACACAGAGAGCATAGAGGAGTGGAGTGGCTGCCTGTCCTTTGGCTGCGTTGCCCTAGTTGTAGAAATTGGAGAAATTGTCTCCTCTGTAGTGTCTTTCTCCCTGAATGATTGTTGCATGTTCTTGCAAAATAAGAGCTCTAGAAAGAAACCCTCGCTCTGGTGATGTTTATCATTGATATTTGGGCTTGTTCTGAAAATGTGTGGCTGTAACATCATCAACATAGCAAGAATAAAACAAACACACCAAACAAACACCACCCATTTCTTGGATAGTTATTGTTAGTTACAGAACCTATTACTATTGTTTGTATTGACTACCTTTTGTTAAACCCACTGGAGACCTTGAGGGTAAGAACAATGAAAATGTTTTTATAAGAGGACTTTAAAACCATTTAAGACTGAACGTCTTAAAATCTGAATTTAGGCAGACTCATTTTAAGATGTGACCTGGATGAATTTAATCTGATTTCACATCCATTTTAGTGCACTTCATTATCCATTTAAGCAAAACCTTTGGCGCAGCAGCCATTTAAAATTTGACAAAAAACATGCAGTGCATAAATACAAAGATTATTACAAATTAAAGCAACCCAACAAATCATCTGGAAGATCAGAAGCATGAGTTGTATGTTTAACATCTGTGTTTGTCTCCCCTGCTCTGATTCTGGCAGACCCTGAGGAGCTCTGTGGCACTGAGGGCTCAAGCCTGTCAATGTGCCCGTCATCTGGGGCCGAGGCCCATGATGCACTGCTGCAGAGGGCACAGGCTGCTGAGGAGAGAGCCCGTTGCTCAGAGGAGGTGCTGGCCAGAGCCATGGATGACCTGCACAAACTCAAGTCAGTGCATTCTTACATGTTTTTTTTAATAAGTACTAAGTGTGATAAGGTTGTCTTATTAGTTGATTTCTCGTCAATCTTTATGTTCTTGAGAGCTTTCAGTGTACTCTTGAGTTGCATTACGTCTGCAGTACCCTCCTGGGGCCAGCAGGGGGACACTGAACCCAGTTTTGCAGAAACATCAACTAGAGCACCTTGTGGAAGAAGTTTGGAGGAAGGGGAAAGATTAAAAAAGGGAAGGGAAAATTCCACTGCAGCATGGAGGTTAAAGTGAGGAGGGGAGGTAGGCAGGGGGGCAATAAGGGAAAATTACAGAAAGAGTGGTGGTGGTGGTGCAGGGTGGGGGGTTGGAAGAGCGTTAGAAAGATGAATGCCTCCCTTCTCCTCCATTTACTGCTACGTCCTGCATGAAGGTTGTGTGTGCTTTCTGGTCGCTGCTTTTGTCCCTCGTCCTGATATGAGAAGTTAAACGCGGATCTGTCCGGGGTTCTTCCAGACTGCTGGCTCAGGGTTTGGTACTGAACGCGGAAACCAGCAGATCTGGTAACCTGGGCACCGTGACAGAGCTCCGAGAGGATGAAGACGAGGCCTACTTCAGCTCCTACGGCCATTATGGCATCCACGAGGAGATGCTGAAGGTCTGAGATGTGCAAACACACACACACACACACAAACACACAAACACACTGACCAGGCCTGCAGGTCTCATTACAGTCATGTGAGTCACTCCCTGCGGGTGCAGCAGTCTCTGCAGAGAGGGTTCATCAGTGTACGTCTTGGCTGAAAGACTTCAATGAAGCACGTAAATGAAGATGATCATCTTTATGCACACGTTGATACCGAGGACAAGACATTTTCTCAAAAGTGACAAATCAGCAAGAAGTGCTGAGCTCTCATGTGAGACACCAGCATGCGTGGTGGATGCTCCAAATGTGGAAATTAATTTTTACATTGCTCAAGCACTGAAACATGACAGTGTCAGCAAGCTGAGAGGGATGCGTTTATGGCGGGGTGGGGGGGTGGAGCTCAGCTCTGTCTCCTCCCTTCCTGTACTACTTACTGCAGTGCTTAGACACATCCCTGTTGGCTGTCCTGATTGGTGCTAAGCGCTCCCTAAGTTTTGCGTCGTGTGTGCGTCAGGCTGTAAAGTCCATCAGAACCTCAGGAGGGGCTGAGAACTCGTGACTGGTTGTGTGGGGCTTTGCGGTAGTATGTGTTCAACTCTATCACAGGTCGGCGTAAAGTGCATCACCTATGACGCACTCTGTATATATGTGTGTGTGTGTGTGTGTGAGAGAGACCCTAAGAAAGAGGGTGCCATCTTTTCTGAGTTGGATGTATGTCGCTTCTGTTTAAAATGAATCGATTTTGATTTTGTCTCTGAAACACATTTGAAGGAGCTGAGAATTTGATCAAAGTAAGCCTGCCCCACTTTGCTTCACGGAGCTAACCCACCCTGGTATTTTATCAGACAGAGTTTAACTGGAGACTTTTAAGCTGCCATTGTGGTCAAAAATGAAGCGTAACAATTCATTGTTTTAGTAGCAAAATTCAGATTCTAAAGAGAGCAATTTTTCAAACTTCAACAGCTGGTTTTAATTATATGCTCCATTTTTACACAACATTGTCTTAATGGACAGGTTCAGATTTGTCTGTCTTAAAACAGTACCCACATGGAAGTGTGTATACTTTAAAAGAGTTATCAATCCTAGTGCAGGTGGTGAATCTGAAGTCCTTGTTCTTGACAGAATGTTTGGTTGCAGCTAACGTGAGGCATCAGCAGTCTGAGTTGGCCAAATCAAACGTTATGGTCTTTTAGTGTCAAGTGCTCCTCTGCTGCAGCTCGGCAAGGAAACACAGCCTGGTGAAACCCAAAGGGAATGGACAGGAAGAACCGTTAGTGACCTATAACTCTTTCAATGGCCATGTGGACATGTCAGTATTGTAATAAGATAATCCTTCAACCAGTCTTCCAAACAATCCGCAAACTCTCGTCAGACAAGTTGAACGAATCAGAAGTTCGTCTGTTGTTTACATCACAACACTGACATGTTTGGACAAAAATGTTGAAAGTATGTTCGGGTCGGGTTCGGTCACATGGACTGGAAGTGGTGCTTCCTGTTCAGTGCTGGGGTTTGTTATGCACGTGACAAGGCATTAACGCAAATATTCAAAGAAGGAGGGCGTCAAACTAAAGGTATCATCAGGGACGTTATAAAAAACCTACTAGAAATTGGTGGTATGGAGGCATCTTGATTGCACAGGAGGCTGCCTTGTGAAACCAAAAGTCAATTTTGACATATTTATCACAAACAAACAAATAAACAAAGGAATTTTAACGCGTGGTTAGTGTTGTGAAACAGTAGCAGTTTGCTTAGATTTAGGCACCAAAACTACTTGGTTAGGCTGTCTGGCAGAAAGCCGTCAGGTCAACTTCTCCAATGTGCCAAGTGCTACTGTGAGAGCTTTGCACGACTCACCACATGTTTACCCCAAATCAAACATGCTAAGTCTACATGTTGTTTGACATTTTTCTACAATATATAATCCTGAAAGTAATTAGAGCTAAAAGATGTATTGATTACAATAATGCCATTTAGTTATGATACTCCATATCAGGATGGACATTTGTTGTTTTCTTGGTCTGTATGACTATTATCAGAGAGCTTATTTGACTGATCTCAGCTGATTGCAATGAATAGTGAATGAACTTTTGGTTATTCACATTTCTAATGATTTTCTAATTGAAAACCTTCTTTTGTGTAAATATCCTCCATATTCTTTTTAAACCAAGCAGTGAGAACTTCCTCATTTCCATTGTATCTTGCATTAATGCACGTTACTGTCATTTCAATAGATTCTGTAGCTTTTCCTCTAGAGAGGAGGTGCGGGGGTTTGTGGGCAAATTTGATTGGCAGGTCAATTAGCGAGTCCTAACCTGACCTCCACTAGAAAAATATCTGAGTTGTATTCAGCCATAGATTTGTTCTGAAATTTCAAAGAATCCCCCACGGTCTGTTTTGATCTGCTGTTATCTGCACTTGTGTAGAAAAAGCTTTACATGCGAGGGGCAATAAGGCCAGTGTTGACTTCAACGGAAAATCACAACACAAGCATTCTAATATAAGCAGTTGTGAAACTCGTAGAATGAAATGATCTGCAAAAGGTTAGATTTATACAGGGTTCATACAAAGTCTTGAAAGTCTGGAAAATGCTTTATTTTAACTGGAATATGCTTGAATTCAAATAAAATCCTTAAAATGCTTGTTTTTCAACATAATCTAAAAGCAAAGTTCTGTTCATGTGTTCACTCATCATTCATAGCTACATAAATCCTCTGTTGATCCCTTACTCTGGAAATTAGGAAGCATTCAGTAATCCTGATCAAAACATGCAGTCACACTTAATATGAACAGCTGGTAAAATAAACCAAGTGACAGTATACATTGAGTGCTGTGGGTGTAAAGAAACTTGATTTTTTTGACACTTGATTTTTACTTTTTAAAAAGCCATACGAACCCTGTTTATAAACCTTCCCATAATCCTTATAAACCCTGCAGTATATTTTAATTTGAACAGCACGCATTAACATGTTATCTTCTTTTCTGTCTTTGAACTGTCCCTCAAGAAAAGTTGGTGTTTCTGTGTATTGTTGTTTATTTTTGGATATTCTATCCACAGGATAAAGTGCGCACAGAGAGTTACCGTGACTTCATGTACCGCAACCCCGGCGTGTTCAGAGACAAGGTGAGCGAGCAGAGCAAATGCAAACAGATCTGTATCAATGTTTGCATACAGTATGTGCAGGGTAGCTGGTTTAATGTACAGCCAAGCCTATTAACAGAAATAGGGTTGTGCATTTTGCAGGAAAGACATTAATAAGGCGAAGGTGTCTGATTTAAAACAGTGTGACTTTAACACCTCGAATGTCCACTGCAGAGTGCTGATAAGAGACACATGCAATCCACCACCAAACCCATAACCGGGGGGGGGGGGGGGGGGGGGGGGGGGGGGGGGGGGGGGGGGGGGGGGGGGGGGGGGGGGGGGGG